>JAODPA010068346.1:0-10248 GCA_025585075.1 Nepenthes mirabilis | reverse complement strand
TATATAAGAACTGATGGAGAAAGGTTTCATCTTGCCAAAGTGTGTTTCCAATGGATACTCTAGTGTTGTTTGTAAAGAAGAATGATGAGACTATATGTTATGCATTGATTACAAGGAGTTGAACAACATTACCATAAAAAATAAGTACCCATTGTTAAGAATTGATGACTTATTTGACAAATTGTAATGGGCCTAAATATTTATTAAGATTGATTTTTAATCAGGTTACCATCATTTGAGAATTAAGAAGAAAGATGTGGCAAAGGCAGCTTTTTGAACAATGTATGAGCACTATGAGTTCCTTGTTATACTTTTTGGGTTAACTAAGACTTCTATAATTTTTATAGACTTGATGAATTGGTGTTCCAACTCTACATTGATTAATTGTGACGGCCCGGCCTTATTCTACTTTATAAAGCCACTGTCAGCCCATAATTCTTGTTTTAAAATAAAATAATAAATGGACATAAAATTTTCTTTTAAATCATACACAGGATCTCATGAGGCCGGACTGTATAAAGCTGGCCCACCGGTTTGCTTTCAAACTTGTCTGGCCAACTCTAATGTTAACCGGATCTAATTGCCCTGAGATACTTACTAAAAATTATAACTTTTATTCATAACATAGAAACATGCTGACATTAATAAGTTTATAACAGCGGAACAGTTTTACAAATCTCCACAAAATATCAAAATAATTAAACAAGCTCTTCATTGATCAGCTCCGGTCATCAAAGGCTGTCTAGTCCCTTTATAAGGCCTTACTCAACTTCGTCCTCCATGAACCTTTCCCCATCTGAAATTAGCAAGAGTGAGCACAAAGCCCAGCAAAAATACTCACATGCAGAAAACATAAACATATATACATAAGCGAACCGAAACATAGTCCATCACATAACTTAGCATACAAAAATCATCACACTGTTTCTTCTTTAGTTCGGAATTACTTTATTATCTTGACTTCGGAAAAACTCATAAAAAGACAAAACATTAGAATTATTATCATCTTTAGGGACCGGACGAGAGTGGACAACATCGAGGACGGGTTGTGTGTAACCCCACAATCTAAAGCCATATCCTCTCATTATGCTCCCCGAGGCGGGAGGTAATGCCTTTAGCCCGACATACGGGGCCGTAGTCCATAAGTCTTATGCCACCAGAAAGTCTCCTCCCGTGGCCCAAGAGGCAATCCTCGAGTGTCACTCCAATATCCTTCATTCATCTTTAATAGCAAGTTTAATGGAAACTCAGTTCATAGTTCTTGTCCTTTAATGGCCATCCTTCATAGTTCGAAAGTCGAAAGTCGTAGAGTTCTACTTGCTGTCCGTATTACATGCATTTTCCATGTTCATAAAAATAGGCCGGAGTTCTTTTTCATACAGAGGGTCGGAGTTCTTAAAGTCGGACTTCTTTTGTCAAAGCCGGAGTTCTTTACAAGGTCGGAGTTCTTTTACATAAAAATCGGAGTTCTTTACAAAGCCGGAGTTTTTTTACATAGCCGGAGTTCTTTTACATAAAAATTGGAGTTCTTTATAAAGCCGGAGTTCTTTTACATAAAAAGCCGGAGTTTCAAAAGCCGGAGTTCCTTTCAAAAGCCAAAGTTCTTTTGTTAAAGGCCGGAGTTCTTGTATCATGAGTTGTCATCAAAAGCCGGAGTAAAAAGCCGAAGTTCTCTTTTGTTAAGGACGGAGTTCATTTCAAAACAAAAGGACGGAGTGCTTCTTTGAAGACGTAAAGGCCGGAGTTCCTCTTCTTCAAAATCGGAGTACTTTTCAAAAGAGGATGGAGTACTTTGTTCATAAAAAGATCGGAGTTCTTTGGACGAAGTTCTTTTCTTTAATGATACAATTATCACAGTTCATTTAAATAGACAGAAAATCATTCTTCCAGCAGAACAAAACCAAACATCATAAAGTCTTTTCCTTAAACATGCAATTATCGAACAATAATCATACTTTAAGCATCAGATATAAAAGGAACAAAATAACATCATATAAGTTCATATAATATCAGATATACTAGCGTAGAAATCATGTATATTCATGAACTTAAAAACAGGGGTGAGTACTCTTGCCTGAATTTCTTTTACTTCGCCTGGAACCTTTGGTCTCTATCATTCCAAAACTCTATTGCGTCACTCATTCTTACTCCTCTGGTTCAATTTATAGACCTTGGCAGCTGTCGTTTGAGTTAGCCACACTAAAGTATATCATTTGTGGCTTTTTATTAAATTTTCACATTATTACGATTCTTCATTTATCAACAGTCTCCTTCTTAAATTTCAAGAGTTATTTACGATTTTATGTGTCTAATGAGTTTCCTCATTAATCTCCAGATTAATTGATTTCGTCAGGTTCACATTTCTCATTTAATTCCAATCCGGTCAACTTACTGGCGTTGACCAGATTACCGTTCTCTTTCCTTTCCTTCCTTTCATGTATGATTTTCGGTCAACATTTTATGTTGACAGGATCACGCTTTCCGGGCAACGCTCGTCCGGAATACGCCTTCCGATCAACATTTTACGTTGACCGAATTACACATTCTTCAAGCCTTCCGGTCAACATCTTTACGTTGACCGGATCACCATCCTTTGCAATTGTTCACGCCTTCCGGTCAACACCTTGTTGACCGGATCACCATCCTTCGTAATTGTAACTTGACATCGGGGATTTTTTCTATATTCTAGGAATTGGGCCATTACATTAATACATTATGGTATTTATTGTCGATATTCTAATATACTCATAGAGTTATGAGGAATATGAGAATCACCTAAGGATTGCACTACAAATGCTTTGGGAATGGAGTTTGCATGCCAAATTGAAGAAGTGTGAGTTTTAGCTTAAATAAGTTATATTTTTGGCTAGATGATCTTCAAGGTAGGTGTTTCAGTTGATCTCAAGAAGGTTGAAGCTGTAATCAATTAGAGCCGACCAATATCGGTGACCGAAGTTAGAAGTTTTTTGGGAATGTCGGGTTACTACCGAAGATTTGTGGAGAACTTTTTTAGGATTGCTATGTTATCAACCTGTCTAACATGGAAGGAAGTAAGATTCAATTGAATAGAGAATTATGAGATAAGTTTTCAGGAGTTGAAAGATCGGTTAATAACAGCCCCAAGTTTGACAATTTTTTAAGGATTCAGAGGATTTGTAGTTTATTGTGATGCATCAAAGATTGGATTAGGGTGTGTCCTAATACAATATAGGAAGGTGATTGCAAATGAATCAAAACAATTGAAGATGTACGAAAAGAACTATCCAATGCATAACCTAGAGTTGGTAGCGGAGATTTTTGTACTAAAAATTTAGAGATATTATCAATATGGAGAGATATTTTTAGTGTATTTAGACTATAAAAGTCTCAAATATTTATTCTCTCAAAAGGAACTAAAAATAAGATAGATGAAATGAATGAATTTTTTGAAGGATTACAATTGTGAGATTCAGTAACTAGAAAAGGCCAATGTAGTAACAGATACTTTGAACCATTGAACGATGAACTTGATGGCTCATTTGAGGTTCAAAGAGATGGAGATGTTGGATTGGACAAAGGAATGCGATATTAAAAGGCATTCTCAAGGTACGCGGATAGTATTGTCATATTTTAAAGTGCAACAAAAAATTTTAGAAAATATTAAAGAAGCTCAAATGGACGATTCCTTCTTGGTAGACATTGTCGTTGACGTAAACAAGGAGTCAAGAGCAGAGTTTAGTGTGTGGGCCAATGGAGTTTTTAGGTTTTAGGAGCGGATATGTGTGTCAAATATTAAAAAATTGAAGAAAGAAATCATGAATGAAACCCATCGATCAATATATATCATCCACAGTGAAATTAATAAAATATATCAAGATTCAAAGAACTTTTGGTGGCACAACATGAAAAGAAAAATTATGGCCAATGTGAGAAGATGTTTAATATGCCAACAATTGAAAGCTGAGTATAAGAAACTGCCACATCTCTTACAACCTATGCCAACCTTCAGTTGGAAGTGGGAGGATATAACAATAGATTTTGTGATGAGTTTATCAAGAATGTTGAGAAATTATGACACTGTGAGGGTAATTGTAGATCGACTCACTAAATCAGCTCACTTTATTATTATTCAGATGACATTCTCTAGAGACCAACTAGTGAGACTATATATTAATGAGATAGTTAGACTTCATGGGGTGTCGAATTTAATTGTATCAGATCGAGATTCAATGTTTGTTTCAAAATTTTAGAAAAAAATTTACACCGAGAGTTGAAAACCAATATGAAATTTAGCATGGCTTATCATTTTCAAACGGATGGACAATGAAAGTAAATAATCTAAATTCTAGAAGATATGTTAAGAGTTTTAATCTTAGAAATAAAAGGCAATTGGGATAACTATTTACCATTAGCCAAATTTGCATACAATAATAACTATCAAACAAGTATTGACATAGCCCCATTCAAGGTTTTGTATGGAAAAAAATATCATTCCCCAGTTCATTGAGAAGAGACTGAAGATAGGAGGCTTTTGGGACCAAAATTTATTCAAGAGACATCTAAGAAGATTCATTTGATCAATGATTAATTGAAGGTGATCTAAAGTCAACAAAAGAGCAATGCTGATTAGAGGATATTGGAGTTGAGTTTAAATGTTAGGGATCATGTATTTTTGAAGACATCTCCATCAAAAAGAATTTCTCGATTTGGGATTAAAGGAAAATTAAAGTCAAGGTTTATTGTACCATTCGAGATTCTAGAAAAAATCAGTGAGGTAGCATATAGATTCGCTCTACCTCTGAGTTTGGGGGATGTCCACAATGTCATCCATGTGTCAATATTCCAAAAGTATATTCATGACTCATATCATATTATTGTACATGTACCGTTGAGAATAAATGAAGATTTAATGTACATTGAGGAATCGGTTCAAGTTTTTGGAAAAAGGTAATTTCATTAGTAAAGGTCTTATGAAGGAATCATTCATATGAAGAAGTTACATGAGAAAGAGAAAAAGAGATTTGAGAGAAATATATATATTTGTTTCTTCGATGAAGTATGTTAAATTTCAATGACAAAATTTTTATGAGGGGAGAAATATAAGGTGCAAATTTCAATTTATAATATTGATCGTGATTAATTAAGTGAAGAAAAGGAAAATTTGAGGTCAAATGACAATTGGTCAAAATTAATGTTTTAACCGGGTCAGATTGGGTTGAATGACGCTTGATTAGTGCTCGACATGCATACATATATGTTTTGGACACAAAGGTTGAGCCTGAAGGATGCCTAACCGATGCTAGATCATATTTTTAGTAGATTGCCAATGCTTAATTTATACTTGAAAAATAGTCGTGTGTGCCCTTGGCAGATTGCTCGTGTCTGAGAGATGCTTGTGCACTATTCAGCCATAATATTGATGTTTGATGCACGCCTGACGTGTGCACATGTATGGTCTTGCTTGATTCGTGCCTGACACATGACTGATGCAACAATTGGTTATAAAAATGCATTTTTCAACCAATTTCGGGTATTTTGAGTTGGGCCTTGAGAAAGGAGAGAGATAAGGTCTAAAAGAAGAGAGAATAGATAAGAAATAAGGAAGAGAAGTGAAAATTCATGGTAAAATCAAACAATCTCTAGGAAAAACAAATTAAGGTAGGTGCACTTAAGTCGTCTTTCTTTTATTACTACTTTTTCTTTACTTCCTTGAGTATTTATTATTCTAAATACTCATACATATTATATTTTTATAGCTAAATTATTTTCTCTCCACATGCATGACTCCTATTCCCATTCTTAGTAAATTTCATGAAGTTCTCGCCCTTAGTTCACACATAATAATTTGTCAAGCTAGTTCTTTGCATTTTCCACTCTTATAAGTTCTAAAATTTTGTTTAAATGCCTATGCATGTTACAATTTTATATGTAACGAGTTGATACTTCTCATGCATGAATTCTCATTCCCACTCTTTAAAATTCTTATGAAATTCATCTTATAAATTCACATATATTATGCTTCTCAACAAATTTCCTGCACTAAGGCCCAAACATGTTTTGAATTCTTATTTCAGTGCTTTTATATGTTTTAATTTTCATATATAATGTTTCAAAATGTTCTAATTCCTTAAATATTGTTTATATGTTTTGAAATTTTATTGATCTTTCTCTACATGCTTAGAGTTGAAAAGAAGTGATAAAATTTCAACAAACTATATATAATTCCTATAATTTTTGAATTATACAATCATTACATGTCTAAAATTTTATAACACCACTCTTACTTGCTTTAAATTATCACAACTAAATTCCTGTAAGAAATTTTATGCATTACATGACAAGTATTTGGAGTATAGATGTGATGGAACGGGTCATTTTTCTTTAGTGGCATCTATCAATAATTATACTTAACAAATTAAACTAACAAACCAATAATTTATTTTATTAAATTCTACAGAAAATTAGGCGGAGTCTCTCCTCAGTAAGGGCAAAACCATACATAAAACTTGAATAAAACAACCTGAACAAAACGTTTTCAACAAAATGGACCTCAAAATTTAATCTATTCAATCATCCACAACAATCACATAACTCTTACACAGGACCAACAATCAATTGTCATATTATTTATGACTCAAACACAATATTTATAACTATCACATTGAATTTAATAGAGATGCCATCTAGTAACCTATACAATTTTCAAAATCAAACCTGCTGAAGCATACTATATTCATAATTTAACATAGGGAAGCATAATAATAATAATCTATGATAAATATAACATGATATGCTATTTAGTATATTACATTCATCCAAAATATTAGATGGCTTCATTCACAATACATTAACTTTTAAAATTGTCCAAATCTTTGATATCCAGCAATCTTCTTAGCTAAGCTCAATCTCTATTCTTTCTCATTAGGCATCAGCTTAACAATGTTATTTGGGAGGATAGACAAAACAGTAAGGAGTGAGTCAACATCTCAGCAAGAGGCACAATAATAGTAAGGACATATAAATTTTTATATAAAATTTAAATATAAATAGAAAAGAAGACAAAAAAGGGATTAGGAATCAAAAATTATATGGAGCAAGCAAAAATATGAAGCGAAGTATAAACATGAACTTGGAGATGAAAATCTCATTTTATTTCTTTTATCTATTGTTTAATTATCCTTTCCACTTATCTTAACCAGAAAAATATGTTGAAAATCACAAATCAACTTAATTTACTTGTCTTTTAGAATAACTTTTATTTCTTGAGGAGCCCGTGCTAGTAGGCCCTATCAGTTAAGGGAGCAAATAATCAAGGATAGGTTATGTTCACTGCACATAACCCAAAGCCAAATTTTTTCTCCTTATTTACATCCCGAAGGTAGGATAATTAAAAGTCAAAGCCTCCTTATTTACATCCTGAGTGTAGGATGATCAAAAATTGAATTCCTCCTTAGTAATGCCCCGAGGAAGGCGGACCACATATTACTTTATAGATGGAGTTATCTTTGAGTACCACCATAATATCCTAAGGCATGCCATATAACGCTACCCGCTAATAACAAACATTGGTCTAGTTTCTTACTGATTTTAACTGAGTTCAAGGTATTATTATTCAAAATTCAAGGCCTTAGTTCGTCATACTTCAAAAGTCATATTAAATTTATACAACTAAACCTTCAGATAAAACTTGTGGTTCTCAATATTTTCAATCTGTATAACTTTTTGGCAATTTTAAATAAACATGTCTAATAAGCTCAAATAATTCATCAAATATCATTTTATCCCATAACTCAAAGCTTACTATAATTTTATATCCTCATTTTTGAATTAGGGTTTACAGTAAATGTTTCGAAAATAAATCGAACACAAAACACACACCAAATCACGAAATCGGAATCATAAATCACGATACTTATACTTAAATATGAAATCTAACCATAAAATCATAAGAGATTTGGGAAATATTCATATTACATATCAAATTTTAGGAGATGAGGGTATCAGAGAAATAATACCCAAATGGAGGCATAAAAAGGCAACAACAAGAAAGAATAAGCTTAGAGCACACTTGTCTCAACCTGATTTACCGATTTTTTTACTCTAATCAGGTCAAAAATGGTGGAAAATTCATTCACCTTTCTCTTTTCCTTTCTTCTCCCCTTCGTGCTCTGCTGGGTCCTTACCCTCTCTCTCCTCCCTTTCCTATTTAAAACACGAAAGGGTAAGTAGGTGGCAAAATATTTTCATTGGTGCTCGAGTGCCAAGCGGGCGAGCGCGGCGTGCTCGAGCCCACAGCAAGCGTGCAACGAGTATTTACATTTGTAAAATGGCGCCTCTTTTTGCGCTTGTGCCCAGCAATGAGCCCAATACTTTCGTGATTTTGCGCCCGTGTCTTGCTCGAGCGCACGGCGAGCCCAGTAGCTTCTGGAACTAGCACCTCCTTTTGGGGTCGAGCCCACAGTAGGCTCGGCCCTGCAGTTTGCTACACTAGGTTAAATTTTTTTTTTTAATTTTACTTTTTCCAAACTTAATTTGATCAATTTAATTACTAAAATTTACTATTTTTTAGATACCCATACCTAACAATCCTCCCTTATAAAATTTCATCTTCAAAATTTAATGAAACTACATACTATGATGGAATGAGTTATAAACTACTAATGACCTCCGTCAATGATCAAATCAAACATATACTAATTTATTTAAACATATTAATTCTTACAGAAAATTGGGGAGTGTCTCCTCTTAAAATGCACTAAAACCATACATACAACCTGCTTAATACAATCTGCTTAATATAACTTGTACAAGACATATAAACAACTTGACCTCAAAATTTCAATCACATTTCAGACACAGGATCACATAAAGTGCCATTTCATCCATGGTTCAAACATAGAAATCTCAAACTACTATATTGGATCTAAATAAAGATGCCATCTAGGAGCCTAATCAATCCAAAATCAATTCAAAATGCCGAAGCAAAGCTACATCCATAAAATCACTTGCGGAAGCAAAATAATATACCCATAGCAATATACAACATGCTATAGCATAATAATATACATCATTTGTGATGACCCGAGTTTCAGAATATGATAATTGAGAGGTAATTAAGTTAAAATAGATAAATTATGGTCAAAAGGTATGGGAGGAATCGAATTGAAAAGCTCAAAGAACCGAAATTAGTAAATCGGAAACCGAAATTGTAAACTATGAAATATTAATTCGTAAATAAGATTTTGGATTTTAAATTGTGATAATCATGATTTATTAAGGTTATATAATAAAAAATAAGGTCCAAGGATGTAAAAGATTAGGTTAGAATGGTCAAAACGGGTCCCGAGCGGTGAAAATGTAAAATAGGCTTGTTGTAGGCTAACCCATGCCCTCTGTGGGCTCAAGCTTATAGACAGCACAGAATCCAGATTGACTGTGCTCGCCGCGAGCTCGGCCTAGGCAGTAAGGCTGCGCTCTCCGTGCGCTCAAGTGCCAGGCCATTTTAAGGCCCCGTGCTGTTTCGCGATTATCATTTTCCCACGCAACCAAACCCTTTTAGAGAGAGGGCGATGAACAAGAGAGAGAAAGAAGGAGATCAAGGCAATGGAGTCTGAATCCGGTTTCGAGCTAGTTGGAGAAATCGTAGAGCACATTGAGGCAAGTACATCTATACTGTTTTTCTTCCGTTTCTTTGATTTTCGTTCAATCCTCTTCGGGTATTTTTATCCCAATATCTGACCTCATGCATTTATTTGTAAAATCTATGACTCTAGTATGCATATATATAAATTGCATGTCTAAATTTGTGAAAATATACCGAATTTTGCACGAAAACCCTAATTACGTTTGCAAAATCCTAACCCCATGCCCGGGTGGTTTTGGTCTCCGATTTTTGGGGCTTTTTTATAAATTAGGACTAGAATATGATTACCCACATCCCCCATAAGTTAATTCATCAGTTGGGTACCTGATTTGGTGGAATTATGTGAAATTCCGTTTGTAAAACCCTAACCCTACGCCCGGGTGGTTTTGGGTTTTGATTTTTGGGGCTTTTGATTTATTTGGGACTAGATTATGATTATACATGACTTAGGTAAGTTGATTTACCGATTGGGTATCCGAAATTGTGGAATTTGGTAGAAATTCATTCCCGAAGCCCTTGACCCGCGCCCAAACACCGTTTGAGCTTCTATTTGGAGTTAAATGTATAAATTAACTTGAGATTATAGTTACCCATGCCTTAGGTTTGATAAATTACCTATTGGATGT
>JAODPA010068345.1:0-10249 GCA_025585075.1 Nepenthes mirabilis | reverse complement strand
GACTTGTTAACTCATTTACCTTTAATATTACCTTAACATTTGGTATGCTATAAAAATCCTCGATCATATCTACTGATTCAACTGAATACCTAAGGTCCATGATGTTCATAACCAAAGAATCCTATAAGTATCATTAACATAAGGTTCAATCTTCAAATTAACAAATAAGTTATAAAGAAAGGTATAGACTTCAAATCCCAAATAATTCACATATCGAAATGCCAAAATTTAAAAATTATACCATCCATGACCAGAGTAGTAGATTTCCTCCAGCAATCCTATCAGCAGAAATACTCCAAATTTCGGTTAGATCAAAATATCATAACTACTTATTCTAAGGCCGCAACTAAATCTTTGATTACTACTAACTAGTCCTAACTCTGTCTTAATTGTCCAACCAAGGTGAACTTAATCTAAGCTTCCGCATAAGATCGATCAATCCTAAAGCATCTCTTTTCTTTGATACCACCTGTGACGTCCCACATTCTTACTTATTCTTTATGAGATGTCATACTATATATAAGTCTATAAATATATTATAATTATATACAAGATCGACATGTTGCCATATCAAGTGGCTCCAACCCTGTATGACTTGAATACGACGTTGGATTTTTTAGAGATGCCACTATGAACCAAAAATATTACCATACAATTCTGTGGAAGCACTAATAATAACAATAATTACAGGTAGCGGAAGCATAACCAAAAAGTAATACATTTATATTATTACAAGATCAACCATTACATTTCTTCTAAATACATCAAACCTATAAGCTTAAATCTCTCTTGTCTTTTTTCCTGTTCATCCGATACCAACTCAAGCCTTCCATCTGAGGGGTAGGAAAATAGTAAGTGAGTCAGTCAACTGCTTAATAAGGTACAAATAAACAAAGACATGTAAATTTATACTTAAAATAAATATACGAATCAGAGGAATAGAAATCATGTAAAACATGCATGAACATTTAATTTTTCTATTCTGATACTTAATTATAATTTGTTTTTTTATCCTTTATCTTTAAGGACTAGGGCTAGTAGGCCTTACCAGCTAATGGAGCGGTCAATCGAGGAAAGCATTGTGTATGCTTCCACACAACTTAAGGAATAAACCCTCCTATTCATACATCCTAAGGTAAGCAGTATACTTTCTAACCCAATATACGGGGTTAATATAAAAAATGCCACCAAAAGTTCCCCCGTGGCCTAGGGGCATTTCTCAAGTTTCCACTGTAATATCCCAAAGCATGCCAAGGACATCACCGGCTCCAATACGTGGTCAGGGTAATCCTTGAGTTCCAATTGTAATATCAGTGACATGCTAGAGAATATCACCCGAAGTAAATCCTCGTCCAGTTTTCTTAATCAATGCTCAAAACTTTATATGGAAGCTTTCACATTGTTCATAGTTCTTATTCCTTTATTTTCTCTATTTTGGGAGAAAATACTAATCCAAATTAAAGATCAAACTAACAAAAGCTTCCATACCAATTTTCATAGTATCAAACATAAAATGCAATAATACAAATAAACTGTAACTTTTAACAAAAATCAATACATTGTCGGTTTTAGTAGCTCTATCATCAAACATTTCATATGCAAAAATTCAGATTTATTATGATATATTTGGCTGGTTCGGATACCAATTCTGTACTTAGTTCAGGGTCTATTGGGCTAATTTTCTTAATTAATTTTTAGAATAATTACTTACGGACTTGATTATTGGTTCGTGACCGATTTAATGATCAGTTCAATGGTCAGTCCATTCTGATTATTACCATTAATTTTTCATCACTTATGAACTGGTTCTAGGTATAAGGTATATTTATAAGCTGAAATTCAACATATGTTGGCTGGTTCGTCTTGGCTAATTTAAGGCCCAGTTCAAGGACCAGTTTTGGTTAATATTTTACCTAGTTCAAGGACCTGTTCGGGTTAATATTTTACCCGGTTCAAGGGCCGATATGGGGTTATTTTTGCAGGTTAGAAACTTACATTTACAAGGATAATTTATCTATTTTGGTGGTCAATTTAGAGCTTGTTTAATGGCTGGTTCAAATTACCCAAAATCCATCAACAAAGAAAGGTTCCAGCCTTGTTGGGTGGTGGCCGGTTCAGGGTCTGTTCGATGTCCAATTCCGGTCAAATTCTACATGCTAATACTTTAACATTATCTTAACATTCTTAAGTTAAATTGGGTGCCAGTTGGGCCGGTTTAACTAAGTTTTATATGCTGCAACTTACAGCATCAGTAGGTCACTTGGCAGATTTTGGTGCTGATTCAAGGGTCCGGTTCAGTGGGCAAACCAAAGTATCTTTGGACGCCCTTTTACATGACGGTGGTTTGGTCTTAGTACTACATAACTTGGTTGGGTCAGCTATTGGTTCAACCAGTTCAGCCCACCATTTATGAACTGTCGGGTTAGCCTCAGCAGAGTGCAGGGCCGGTTGTGTCATCAATTTGGGGTCTGGTTCAGGGGTTATTCCAACCCCAAATTTGTAGCTTGATACTTTGATAGTTTCTTAACAGTCTTGGGAAATTCTTTCTGCCGGTCCAGCCCATTTTGGGTCCGGTTCAATATATTTCCAGAGGCTACAATCTCAGCATCAGCATGGATGTTGTCAGCTGGCAGATTGCTGAATTGGGGCTCGGGTCATGGTCCGATCCAGGGGATAAGATTTCATCGACTCTCATATTAGGGGCTAATACTTGAGCATAAACTTAACATACTTAAGCATATTTTGGCTTCCTGTTCATACAATTTTAGACCAGGTTCGTGCCCGGTTCAGTGTCTCAAAATTCATATATCAGCAGAACTGCTGAAATCTGTCCAGTTCAAATGTGGGGTCCGGTTCACCGAATGGTTTAGCTCATTTTTATGAGAAACATTTACAAAATATTAAGGAAGGTCTTCAATTAATTCACACCAGAAGTGGGCCAATGTGGAGGTCCATTGATCATCGGTTCGGTCAAAATACAGTAGCTAGTTCAACTACTGATCTGGGTTCTTAATTCTTCCGATTACTGATATTGGACCCGGTTCGGTGCCGGTTCAGCATAATTTGTTTTAGCGGTTTTGACACAATATACCTAAGAGGAAAAAAGTTGCATACCAAATTTGGGCCGATTTGGTGGCCATTTTGTCGCCAGTGCAAGTAGAAGTTTAGAAGCTGATTTTAATTTTGGTTCTGATTCCAGAATTTCAGCTTTGTATATCTTTTGCCAAATTAATGATATGATCAAAACCATAGAGTAATTTAAATATTAGAATGATAATACATAAGAAATGGACAATAAACAACACCAAAAGAAGAAAGGAAGTAAGTACACTTGCTAAACAAATTCAGTTACACTCCTTGTTGTCCTTGGTTTTCCTTCTCCCTTCTGACTTTTCTTTCTATTTTCCTCTTCTGTTTTCCTTTCTATTTTTCTCTTTGTCTCTCCTTCCTTCTTACACGATTTCCTTTCCTTCTACTTGCCAGACAACTCTTAAATAACTTTACCATAATGAGATGACTCATCCCCTACTAGAAGGAGCGGCTACAAGTGCAGGTGAAGGGAATGATTCACCCCTGTTTTTGGCTGATCACGTGGGCTGCTAGTGGTGGAATTTGTTTCATATGTAGGTGGGTTTATCCTATAGTAAATATATATATAATTGGTAGTTCTGTAGTGCCGTGTTTGGCTGTTGAAATTCAGCTGAATTTTCAGCTACCGTGGCTCCCATTTTCATTTGCTGATTTTTCATATCAGTAGGTGGCTGATGCGGCTGCTCATAAGGCAGATTGGCTGGGTTAGGTGCGGCACGGGCGTGACACCAATGCTGCTGGGAGTGACAAGGGAGATGCTAGGTGCAGCACCGGCGTGACAGCTGCACTGCTGGGCATGTCAAGGGAGTTGCTGGAGCACAGCAAGCTACAAGGACGCTGTTGGGATTGACAAGGGACATACACGGGCACGACACTAGTGTTGCTGGGCATGACGGGGGAGCTGCTGGGCATGACATCGGCATGACAAGGGAATTCCTGGGACCACCACTAGGCACGAGAAGGGAGCTGTTGGAGCATGACAAGCGACGCGGGCGCCACTGGGAGCGACAAGAGATCGACACGGGCGTGACACCAGTGCTGTTGGGTACGACAAGGGAGCTGCTGGGTGTGACAAGGGAGCTATTGGGTGCTACACCGGCATGACAAGGGCATTTGTGGGGCACAACACCATCACTGTTGGGCATGACAAGGGAGCTGCTTGAGCACGACAAGCGACAAGGGACCAGCATGGGCACGGCAGCTGTGCTGCTAGGCACGACATGGGAGATGCTGGGCATGACACTAGAACTATTGGGTGCGACAAAGGAGCTGCTGGAGCACAAAAAGTGGGGTGGGCACATCTGGGAGCGACAAGGGTGCTACTGGGCACGACAAGGGAGATGGGTGCGACACCAGCAAGACATGGGCATTCCTGGGACACGATACCGGTAGGACACCAGCACTACTAGGCATGACAATGGAGCTACTAGAGTGCGACAGGTGACAAGGGCACCGGTGGGCCATTACAGAGGCACGATGTAGGGCATCGGTGGGGCGCATTGTGGGGCATGACAAGATAGTGACAAGGACACCATTGGGAACACGGCACTGCCGTGGCAGTTGCGTGACATAGTCAAATTGGATTATTGTTGGGGCACGGCAAGGACTTTCCTTGAAAAGTTAGGGACATGGCTGACGGTGCTTTGTTTTGTTCCGTTTCGGTTATCCTACCTTGAAAAGTTAGTGGTTTTCAAAGGAGCATCCCAAGAGTAACGTGGAGTGGGGTAGATAGCTGCGGTGGTAGCCATCCATCCCCAAGCCTCTATTTTTCTTACATTGTTGCTCTATTTTGGGGTGGGGACATATCGAAGCGATGTAGGGCTAAATCTCAGTGGATTGTGGAAATAAAGACACTCTGCCACTTACAATACTCTATCGTGTATTTAAGTCATTTGTAAAAGATTTAACTCACAGTTCGATGAAAATTATACTTCTAGGCGGTCCACACAGTGCATCCGCCACAAGGGATTGGCAGTAGTTTCACTCCATTAGTTTCTGACCCGAATTTTTGCTTAGAAGCGTTCAGTCATAATCAAGCACACGGTAGCTTCGCTCCATTAGTTTTTCAACCAAGTGCGAAGACCAATTGTGCGAATCAACGGTTCCTCTCATACTAGGTTGAACTATCATTGCGACACATTCATCAGTAAGGTAAAACTAACTTGTCTCATGATGGTCTAAACCTAGCTCACATTCCCTATTGATGGGTGAACAATCCAACACTTGGTGAATTCTACTTCACAATGATAGGAAAAGCTAGCATCGAAGGATCAAAAAGTAACATCACTATGAACGCTTGGCTACCACAAGCTAGTTATCTCTGGGGTAACGTTTCTGACACCTCTAGCTTCAAATTTTGAAGGTCTAAAGGATCGTTTGGCCACCCTTTCACGGTTTGTATTTGTATTGAAAATCAGAATTAAATGAGCTTTTACCCTTTTGTTCCACAAGAGATTTTTGTTCGCGTTGAGCTCATCTTAGGACACATGCATTATCTTTTAACAAATGTGCCGCCCCAGCCAAACTCCCCACCAGACAATGTCCTCTGCTTAGATCAGCTCATTGGGCGGGCCTTGGGTCCAAAAAGAAGGGTCATGCCCCGCCTTCAACTCACAAAGTAAGTAAAATAGTGTTAAAAGTAGTGGTATTTCACTTTTGCTCGAGGGCTCCTACTTATCCTACATCTTTCAAGTCATTTCACAAAGTCGGACTAGAGTCAAGTTCAACAAGGTCTTCTTTCCCCAATGATTCTGCCAAGCTTGTTCCCTTCGCTATGATTTTGCTAGATAGTAGACTGGGATAGTGGGAATCTCGTTAATCTATTCATGCACGTCACTAATTAGATGACTAGGCATTTGGCTACCTTAAGAGAGTCATAGTTACTCCTATATTTTACCCGTGCTTGGTTGAATTTTTTCACTTTGACATTCAGAGCACTGGGCAGAAATCACATTGCATTAGCAACCTTAGGGACCATTGCAATGCTTTGTTTTATTTTAGTCAGATTTCCCTTGTCCGTACTAGTTTTGAGTCCGCTATTCGACGCCCAGGGAGGGCCCCCGACGGAGACATTCCTAGTCCGTCCCCCATCCGGCACACGGTGACCTGCTCTAGCTATGGAGGTAGCACGAGTAGTCTACCGACCGCTGACTGGTTTGTGTGACGAACCGGATTATTCTCCATCGAATAACCTCCATCAATGGTAACGTAAACTAAAGTCCATAATTAGCAATTATGGATCATATAGAAATTTCGGCAGAGTTTCCTCTATAACTGGACGAAAACCAAAAATACAACCTGTTTAAAAACATCCTGAACAAGCACACATCTAACCAAAATCATCAATACAATCCTACAACACAGATATACAAGATCATAAAACTGCCATGTCATCCATGGCTCCAGTACAGTAACCCTATCTACTATACCGGGTCTAGAGAGATGCCATCTAACAAAACTCAAAATCTAAGAACATTACCATAACATAAATATGGAAGTACAACTAAATCATCAAAGCCTATAGAAGCATAACAAAACCATAATACAACAACAAGCCACATCCATCCATGGGTGGCTGTTTACATTCTAATATGATAAACATAACCCCATCTTCAAGCATGAACATCCAGCTAATTTCTTCAAGCAAGTCTCGCACCTTGCTGTAACTAATCCGGCGCTGGCTAAGTGTTCTCATCTGGAAGGAAAAACAGTAAGAGTGAGCATACAGCTCAACAAATATAATCATACTCAATACTCGCAGGCAAATAATAGAACAACTGGAATGGGGGGGAAGATACAAGTAATCTCAGTAATCATGAATCAGGAGAAGGAACAGGAAACATCTGGAATCACTGGATTCTCACGGTTACATTAATTAGGCATTATTCATTTTCATCATTATATCATCTTTGTAGACCCGGGCTAGTAGGCCGTACTAACCAACGATGCAAGAGAACGAGGAAAAGAATGTGTTCGCTACACATTCTAAAGCCACGGCTACATTTTAGGTCTGCAGCAGTCGACCATCGGTTGTATCTCCACTATGCAACACTCAACGAACGACTACATCTCATTATGTAGCGTTCAACCAATGGCTACATTTTAGGCCTGCAGCACTCGGCCAACACACTCCATATCCCCCAGGGACCAGGGCAATCCTCATTCTTCCACAGTAGTTTCCTAAAGCGTACCACGAACATCACCCACTCCCACGAGCGGCCAGGATACATGGCCAAGTATTCCTCGGGTTCACACTGCGATGGACATGGTAAGCTAAAGAAGACTACCCGTATAAATCATGGTCCTAGTTTCAAGATTAGTTCCAGCACTTGGAGAGGAAAATCTACATTTGCCATACACATTCACAACTTGGAAAATCCCATTCCCATCACATACATCTCCATGCAGGAGTTCATTCCATCACACACATCTCCATTCAGGAGATCATTCTATCACATAGCACAATGTTGATTCCCTTCCATTTATTTGTTCGGTTCACAACTTTCTGTGGGACTCAATCTCGTTATCAAAATTCAACTCAGGTTTACAAGAGAATTCTGAATTTCATACCTTTGATAACCACATATTATTTTAGAAGCCTCCAGGACTCATTTTCTTGCTTCCGGCACATGGGTACACATTTTCGGGGCTTACATTTACGTTCAAACAATTAGACGTCACTTCCATAACAATTAAATGTGGGCATAACATGTATATTTCTCATTTCATTTCGGGTAAACAATGTCAGGTTTCTTTTTGAACATCTGGACACATGAATGGTTTGATACTTGTGAGATCGGGCATCCGGTTAATACATACGCACAACTGGGACACGGTGATTCATCTTCTGGGGTCGATTCAACATAATACGAGGGTGGAAATATGCAATTTCCATTTTATATTCAGATGAACAGTAACAGGGGACTTTAAAGCTCCCGGATGCCGCGAACGGGTCGAATCTTGCAGAATCGGACATCCAGTCGATATATACATACAATTAGGATGCGGGGATTCATATTCTAGAGTCATTTCAACATTTTATGGGGGTAAAAGCATGCAATTTCCACTTTATGCCACGGGTGAACAGTGTCATCGACCATTTAGAGGGCTCGGACACCACGAACGGGTAGAAATGTGCGAGATCAAACCCGCGGCCGACATATGTACATCATTGGGATTTGGGGATTCACATTTTGAGGTCAATTTCATGATTCATGGAAGGGAAATGGGAAATCCCCAATTTTGTTGGTTAGGGTTTTGGTGAAACCAAACCGAGTGGATCAACACGATTTAAACAAATAACTACATATTCTTGGACCTCAAGGCATGGGCTTCATGATTCTAACATTTATAGTGGGTATCGACACAAAATACTCGACAAACTCAAGCAAAACATTGAAAGAGAATGAGAAGTGAGTATGAGAATACTTGCCTCGACGTGTGCTTTCACCTTTATAACTAGCTCTCGGACGGATTTGGACTCTACGACTTCGATCTCCTCCCTTCTCTCACTTGAATCGGTGCTCTCTCTCTCTAGAAGCTTTGGGCTCATGGGAAAAATGAGGAAAAGAGAAGCGGCCGTGACTTAAAAAGGCGCCACCGCTCGAGAGCACCTCAAGCGAGCATCAGGCGGCTCAAATCTGGAATTCCCGCTCGAGCTCAGCTCAAGCGGCCAGCAGGCGGGTGTGATTTTGGAAATTACGCTCGAGCGCGCAGCAGGCGCAAGCCTGCTGGCAGCGCTTCAACAGCATGAACCCGAATTCTTCCCGATTTTTCTTCCGATACACAACCTTATTCGATCCATAGGCCTACTATTGTTCATTAGCTTACTAATCACCTCATCATTATCAAGTTTTTAAACCCGGAACCTCATAGTTTTGGACCCCATGCCCAGCCCTCAGAGCCAGTCCTTTTCCAAAAATTATAGATCCATTTTTCCGACTTCTCTTGCCTATATTATTCCATCGATCAGAGACTATTCACCTTGGAGACCTGATGCGGTTATGAGTACGATCGAGCATGGTCGACACTCGATCATTCAAATTTTCAAGGCCCGCCAAGGGTGCATCAGACACCAAGTGATGTGCAGTACTCTTCCAACCATTGGACCCTACCTCGGGCTGAGCCGTTTTCAGGGTGGGCAAGCTGTTAAATAGAAAAGACAACTCTTCTTGAGGCCCCTGCCGACAATTCCAGACTCGCTATCGTTGCTGTCAACCACCGAGTCCCAGTTTAGGAATTTTTACCCGATTCCCTTTCAAAGCTCACACTAGCGCGCTATCGGATGTGCTTCCCCCATCTCTCAGGATCGACTAAGCCATGTGCAAGTGCCGTTCACATGGAACATTTTCCCTCTTTGGCCTTCAAAGTTCTCATTTGAATATTTGCTACTACCACCAAGATCTGTACTGACGGCCACATTGCACTAGTTGGCGCCATAGGTTTTGCGGCGACCGCCACTCCATCCTACTCATCGGGGCCTGGAACTTGCCCTGACGGCTAGGTGTAGGTCACGCACTTAAGCGCCATCCATTTTCGGGGCTAGTTGATTCGGTAGGTGATGTGATAGAATGGGTCATAATCCTCCAATGACCTCTGTCAATTATGATTCTTAATTAAATAAAAACTGATATGCTATTATTTTAAATACATTAATTTCTGCAAAACATTGGGCAGAATCTACCCTAAAGATGGATAAAACCCATACATATAACCTAGATAATAAACCCCATACATGACATATAAATAGATAGACCTTAAAATTTCAATCATAACATAAACAGAAGATCAAATTAAATGTCATTATATCCATGACTCCAACATAGTAATCTCAAACTATCATATTGGATCTAATAAGAGATGCCATCTAGGAACTTGTGCAAAACCTAACATCATACCTACGGAAGTATAACTATGTCCATAAACAACCTGCGGAAGCATTCTATGCCATAATAATATACAACATGTCATATTAAAACATAACATTAATTTGGTATTAGTTATTTACATTCACATTACATCAGCACATCTACAATTTTTAATTCTTCGAGGTCTAGCAATCTTCCTTTAGCTAATCCTTATCTTTACTCTTTCTCATCAGATATCAACCCATTGGTTTTATCTAGAAAGGGTAGACAAAAACAGTAAGGGGTGAGCCAAT
>JAODPA010068344.1:0-10250 GCA_025585075.1 Nepenthes mirabilis | reverse complement strand
AGTTATTGTCCAGAGCACTTATTAAATTAGTAGATTGAGATGCACTAGTAATTTAAATTTTACATTTTCAAAGAAAAATGAAAAAGAAAAAAAATAGAAGATAATTTTTTTCATTTTGTGCTATACGTGTATGGATTTGAGATCGTGCTGTACGTATTATTGCTCCTGAAACATATCTTTGATGTTACTAACTGACAAGATAAATGATAAATTCCATGGTGCTTTGAAATGGATTTGCTCACGGCGGGGTTATATTTAATACAATAGGTATTTGGCAAATTTGCCCAAGTCAATGGGATCGTAGGTGCCATTAGTCCTTATTTGTTTTTGAGTTTGACAAGTCAGAATCAAGATTTAGTTCAAACTAACAATCAAAGATGAATATATATATAAAGTTTCAAACTTATAATCGTGAATGACAAATAATACTAAATTATTGCACTTATAAAAGAAAAAACTAAAGTCATTGACCATGACACTTACTAAATTAGTAGATTGTGATACACTAGTAATTTAAGTTTCACATTTTTAAAGAAAAATAAAAAAGAGAAAAAATAGAAGAAAAGTTCAACATTTTATACTATACGTATATGGATATGATATCGTGCTATACGTATTATTGATCCTAGAGACATATCTTCGATGTTTCTCACCGACAAGATAAATGATAAATTCCATGGTGCTTTGAAATGGATTTGCCCACTGTGGGATTATTTTTAATACAATAGGTGTTTGGCAAATTTTTAAAATCTAAGTTAGAAAAAGTATTTTTTAAAGGTCAAACTCTAAATGTGTGATTTCACTATAATATTATGAGCCTTGTCACTCAAGGCTAAAACTAAATGAATCAAATTTGAGACTATAAGACAAAAGGTAATCTCCAAATTATTGTTAGTTAATACGTTAACTTATTCGAGTCATGTTGGCAACAATTACGCAAAAAGCTAAGCGGCTTTTATAAAATTTTATTTACTATCTGGTGTCATAATTTGTTTACCTGTGATTGACTACTATAATTGTTACCAACAATATAAATGAAGGTAGGTTTCATATTCATAGGCCGTTAAGTTACTCTTAGGTTGATAATGGTAGTTATCAATCATAAATTACCAACAAATTGAATATCTTTGCACTGGAGGTAACAAAAAACCGATTCCTAGCTCGTCTCACACCACATAGTGTACATTTTAGTTTTCATTTCCCCCATCAAGGACATCAAGAGGAGGAACATGAAAAGCATTTGTATTGAGGTCGTGTATTCTTAAAATCATTTTGAGTATAGATTATAAATTGTCGGAAAATAAATGATCCTGAGAGTAATGTATTTTTGAGTTTGGCATGGACATGTAATTTCAATAGTGTAAAAATACATCCTAATATTTGGGTAGTATAAATTATCAAAGAATGATAACTCATATCACAGGAAAAAGAAATATTTATGCAAAGTTTTTTTTATCATTTATAGGTGACTCTAAAATCTTTAAAAATTCATTAAGATTTTATTCTTATTAAATTAGATAGAACCAGATCAGAAAAAAAATGTTTAAAATTATAATTTACAGCTTATGATCTGTTAATATATAATTGCAATGACACAATACGTCAAACTCATATATTACTGCACTTGGGGAGGGGTACCATGGCATCCTATTTTGACGTCAAGACGACAAATTGAGCCTTGTAAAATTTTTTTGTTCAAAATTTTACAATTTAAATCTACCTACAAAGAAAACAGATGAGACATAAGACTTGAACCGATGACACGGGTGAGGGCTATAAGTGCGGTAAGCATTAGGCTATCCCATGAATCCCACAATGTACGATGACGGTACCAACTCTAACCGACCAGAATAGACAATTTTTTTCTCTTATCTGGATAACTTAACGGATTCAACTGTGAGTTTAGAACCGTTGTTCAAATGGCAATCTCTTATCCGTTCGGACAATTCCATGGACAGTTGGCAGAATGATCAACAACTCCTTAACTCCATATATATCCTTCATTTCCAATAGGAAGGAAGAAGACATGGAACTAAAAGCCTAAAAAGCTAGCAATGGACAATTCTAAGATGCTTTAAATGCATTTTTTCTATCTCATTAAGACACTTTCTATTAACCACATTTCACAAAATCATTTTACAAACATTCTTACTTTATATCATCTATTTTCTTTCAATAAAGAAAAATTATTGACTTGAGCGTCGAAGAATATACCGGGGAGCGAGTCATGCCAATCATTTGATCGTCTATTTATTGTATTGTACAAGATCCATATTCGAAGCGTATGGAGATCAAACCATCTTTTAATCATTCAAACCTAGTAAACCATTTCTTGACTATTTAATCCATATAACAATCCAGATCCATGGTCACATTATTGATACCGTCCGTGGAAAACAATTAAAAAGTCTGACTACCATACTTCTACAAAGAATAACATGGTAGACACTCGGGCACAAGTCAGCATGCCGATCAGAAACGCCACCTCATATAGCAACTACCCTCCTATGGGTAGTCGTGAGGATGATCATCTCGACCCCTGTGTATGTACACTCGCAATTAAAATGGACAACATCTCCAAGGCCGTCCAAACCACTTGCACACGACTGGACGAACGGCCAAAGGGGGATCTTCCGCCTCTTAAATAGCGACATCCAAGCAAAGGAAGAGGAAAAGAAGCACTCCACTGAGAAGAGTTGTCGGCTTGAAAACCTTGGGACCCAAGTTGTTTTGAGCAATAAGGTCCTGACGCACTTAGAAGGTCACCTAAGTTACAGGATCCGAGAGGATAGACACGAGAGGCGAAATCCTTATTACCTCTGTGATGATAGGGAGCCTTCGTACCAAGGAGGAGTCTTTCATAGTGCACACCCTCTGAAGGTTGTGAGCCACCCAACCTCTAATGTTACACAAAACCCATCGAAATTAAGGATCTTCCTCAATGAGAAGAGGATGATAGCTTTCTTCAAATTGAAGAGAAAGTTGAAAAAATGTGGCAACATATTTTCGGAGGGGACGCTGGTGGACGAACTGAAAGCTTGCGGAGATCATCATTGATGATGGAGATCTGTATATATCCACTCCCTCGCAAATTCAAGATGCCTACCTTGGATCTTTACGATGGGAGTATTGATCCAATGGACCATTTTGACAATTTCTACACTCTTCTGAGCTTTCAAGGCATGGACAAGGCCGTAATGTGTTTGTGCTTTCCCTTAACTCTCAAAGGGACGCTCGAGCTTTGTTCTATTGGTTTCAAACCAACTCGATTTGGACATTCCAGAATTTGGCCGATGGCTTCTTGTCAGAGTTCGCCTCTAGCCGAAGGAAAGAGAAGCGACCATGGCACCTTATCCATGTCAAATAGGGACCAAACAAAAGTTTAAAGAACTTCCTGACTCAATTCACAATCGAGACCTGGAAGATACCTAAGCTCACTGATGAGATGAAGTTGAATGCCTTCGTATTGATCTTAGAGCGTGGGGACTTCTTTAAGCATCTGACCCATAAGAACTCACAGACCTTCCAGGAGGTCAAGGTCATTACTTGAACTTACATACAGCAAAAGAGACCAACGAGGTGACATGGTTGGAGCATGTGAACCAATTTCGTTAGGGGACGGTGGATGGAAAGAGGAATAATGAGGGTCATGTGGGCTTCCGTGGGCTCAGGAAGCAACCGAAGGTGGAATCAACAGCATGAAAGAAGTTCAAACTCCTCGACCTAGCTCCTTTAAATGACTCTCGCACTAACATCATGATGTAAATTCGGGATGAAAAATTCTTCAAATAGTTGAAGGTATTGAAGAATCCGAATGGAAGAAATCAATCAAAGTATTGTCATTACCATCGGTGTGGAGGTTATAGTATTGAAGATTGTTGAATGCTGCAAAAGGAGATTGAAGACCTGGTCTAGAAAGGTCACCTCCCCCAATTCTACAAAGTCCCAGATAGACCTCCAGAGGAGTAGATAGGGATGAAACCGAGCAGCCAAGGAACCAAGTGGTAGTCAAGATCATCAATATGGTGACAACGCGACCAATGCAAAATCATGCCCCGAATTGACCAAATCTAGTTGTCGGCGATAGGAAACCAAGGGTAGGAGCT
Source organism: Nepenthes mirabilis (assembly GCA_025585075.1). Taxonomy (NCBI): domain Eukaryota; kingdom Viridiplantae; phylum Streptophyta; class Magnoliopsida; order Caryophyllales; family Nepenthaceae; genus Nepenthes; species Nepenthes mirabilis. The sequence continues at coordinate 6,144 of JAODPA010068344.1, read as the reverse complement.
AGGGATGACAATATTAGTTTTACTAACGAAGATATGACTCATGTATTCTGTCATCATTCTAATCTATTGATTGTATCTGCTCTTTTTTCTGATGGTGACTAGATTATTAGTTAAAATGAATATTTATTGATAATGAAAGTTTTAAAATTTTATTTTAACTTGATACATATTTTGAATTGGGTTTAAAAAGGAGTCAAATGAAACCCACCGAGGGACCCCTATATAGACTGGACAATAAGCTGATACCCGTTCATTGGGTCATCTAGTTAGAAGTCACGCTTGGGATTTACTGGAGGTCTACATCCTTATGGGTACGCTACGGACATGTGAACAAACCTGTTGCTTAAGCATGTGCAGTACTTGGTAATTCACTTGCCGGTGAGTTGGGTTTCATTGTCAGTCACTATGACCTTAAGAGTCCTAAACCGATAAACAATATTCTGAAGGACGAATTTTGTTGCATTCTGCTCTGTTATGCGTGCCAGGGGAGTGGCCTCAACCTACTTGGTGAAGTAGTCGATACCAACAATGAGGAATTTCCTTTGCCTGGAAGCCAATGGCATGGGCCCAAGGATATCGAGCCCCAATTGTGCAAACAGCCACAGTGCTTGCATGCTTTGTAACTCCATGTGTGGTTGATGGCTCATGGATCCATGAACTTGGTAGCTCTCGCACCTTTTGACGAAGTCCATGGCGTCTCACTTCATTATGAGCAAGAACAAACCCAGTCGCATGATTTTGAATACAAGGTTCTTCCCTTCGATGTGCGAGTCGCAGATGTCGAGGTGGACTTCACCCAACGCGTATTTGGCTTCTTCAAGCGAGAGGCATTTCAAGTAAAGGATCGAGTATCCTCGTTAGTACAATCTCCCATCGATGATCGCATATTAGCTGGTTGCCTTCTTTATTCGCTTAGCCTCATTTGGGTCTTCCAACTGCGTTTTGTCCATCAGGTATCTCCAGTATAGGGTCATCCAGCTGTCGTTCTCGGCTACCTACAGCATCTCGTGCTCTAGGTCGTCAATGCTGGCTGCGGCTAGGACTTTCTGCATGCGCTTGGATACTATTCCTGAGATCCCATCACTGCGTCCTTGGCCAACTAGTTGGTTTTCCAATTCTCCGCCCTCGAGATATGCACGATCTTGAATTTCTCAAATATTCATGCCTGGGCCTTCGCCCGGTGTTTAGCGAGCTGAGAACTTGATGCCTCGAAAGTTTCTTGAATATGATTAACCACTAGTTCTGAATCACTGTACATGACTAATGCTTTTATTGAGCACTTCCTGGCCAATCTAAGCCCCACAAGGAGGGCCTCGTATTCTGCTACGTTGTTCATTGTTGGGAATCCAAGCATCAATGAGCATTTTATCTCTGAGCCATTTAGAGTTCTAATTACAACTCTGGCCCGCTGCCTACCTGTGTGGACTATCCATCGACGTGAAGGGTCCACACGGCGGCGCTTGTGATACTTGTGCCTTCGACTTGGTCTGGGGCATTGAGAGCAAGAGTCATCATTTCGACCATGAAGTCCATGAGGGTCTGGCCTTTTAGGGTTGGCCACGGCCAGAACTCTATGTCAAACTCGCCCAATTCTATGGCCTATTTAACCAATCGTCCAAACGCCTCTAGTTTCTACAGGATTCCCTTCAGAGGTTGGTCAATCAACATGATGATTCAGTGCGCTTGGAAGTATGGCCGTAGTTTTCGGGTGGAGTAGATGAGGGTCAAAGCGATTCTTTTGGCTTTAGGGTAGCGAGACTCTGTGTCGGTCAACACTTTGTTTATATAGTACACGAGTCGCTGCACGTTCCCCTATTGTTGGATGAGAACTGAGCTTAGGGTCGTGCCTAACACCGCTAGATAAAGATACAGGTCCTCTCCCGCCAAAGGTGAGGTCAGGAATAGAGGGTTAGCAAGGTATTCTTTCAGTTCCTAGAATGCGGCCTTGTACTCCACTGTCCATTGGAATCCGGTTGCATTCATTCCCCCGAGGGCCTTGAAGAATGGTAAATACTTCTCTACCGGTTTGGCCAGGAACTGTGAGACTTCCTGTGAGCCTCTGGACTTCCTTCACGGTCCACGGAAGGCTCATGTTAAGGATAGCCCTTATTTTTGTCGGGTTCTTTTCGATGCCGCACTGGGATACTATGAAACCCATGAACTTTCTGAGGGTTACCCCGAAAGCGCACTTGGCCAAGTTTAACTTCATCCTATAAGCCCGAAGTACTCCAAAGGTCTCTGCCAGATCGTGGGCGTGGTCATCGGTAATTTTGATTTTAACGAGTATATCGTCTACATACACCTCCACGTTCTACCCAATCTGGGCTTCAAACATCTTATTCACCAGTCACTGGTAAGTCACGCTGGCATTCTTCAAATCAAAGGGTATGACTTTGTAGCAATAGGTCTCCCGGTTGGTCAAGAATGAGGTGTATTCCTCGCTGTTTGGATCATTATTTGGTTGTAAGCTGAGTAGTCATCCATAAAACTCAGGAATTCGTGTGTCCAGATGTGGAGTCCACTAGCCGGTCGATCCTTGGAAGAGGAAAACTATCCTTTGGGCAACCTTTGTTCACGTTAGTAAAGTTGATACAAATCTACCATTTTCCACTACTTTTCTTCACGAGAATGATGTTGGATAACAAGTCCGGGTAGTGGACTTTCCTTATGAATCTGACGTTGAGCAGTTTCTTCACCTCTTCCCTCATGGCTATCAATTTTTCGACTGAGTGGTTCCTGCGCTTGTCTGATGGGTTTATGATCGGGATCAAGGTCCAACTTGTGGACCATTACTCCGACTGGTATCCTGAGCATGTCAACAGGAGTCCATGTAAAGACATCAAAGTTTTGCCTGAGGAAGTCCACGAGTTGGTTGCAGACCTACGCCGAAAGGGAGCTGTCGATGTGCACGCACTTCTTCGGTTCATTGGGGTCCAAGGGGACTAGTTCCGCTGTCTCTCCGCATTGGGCCTATTGCAGCGTGGACTCGTCATAGAGGTCTAGATCCTCTGCTAGTTGGCTAGGTGTGGCGGGAGTGACCGGGGATAGGTAGCACGTCCGTCCCTTCATCTAGTCACCCAACGCCTCTCCTATTCCACATAGAGTTGAGAATTTCATTTTCAATTGAGGGATCGACATCACGGCCCCGAAGGGGGTTAGGAATGGTCAGCCTAGAATTCCGTTCTAGATCGACGGTAGGTCAACGACGAGAAATGTAATGGCTTGTGTTGCTGTATGCGGGCAAGTCCCGATCGTGACCTCTAGTTGAATTTCTCCATGTACAGACACTAGTTCATTGTCTAGACCATACAGAAGGCCCTCGGCTACTCTCATCTGGCTCTTTTTTAGTCCAAGCTTAAAAAATGTGTCAAGATATAACAAATTATGAGAGCTTACATTATCGATGAAAATTCATTTCAGCTAATAGTCTAGCCCTCCGTCTAAAAAGAGGACTGATACAACAAAAGGGTCAGAATGAGGGGAGGTTACATGAGTCATATTGTCATTACTAAAACTAATCACATTAATCCTAACCCATACGCTCACTCTCTTGCTTCTGGATGCAGCCTTGGGTCGATCCTAGCCGCTGCTTTTGGCCGGCATGCCCGAGATTATGCTGATGATGACGACGGCAATACGGTTCCTCGGTTGCTCTCTAGCTTCATCATTGGTGACCTCAAGGGTCTACTCCGAGCTTCTCAGGAACCATGTGAGGTGTCCCCGGTGGACCAGATCTTCAATTTTCTTTTGCAGGGTCTAGTAATTCTCCATAGTGTCTCCCAGAGACCGGTGAAAATGACAATATTTTGTCTAATCTCTAACCTCTGGGTTCTTTGGTGCTTTGGGCCACTTTAGGAACTTCTCATTCTGAATTTGTATCAAGATGTTTGAACAGGTATCATTCAGGGGTGTCAGGGCTAAGGACCTGAGCTCCCTTCGAACACTCAGTTCAGACCGCGGTTGTTTGCGAGGTTCCCAAGAGCGACCGCTGTCTCTATTTATTTTCTTCCCCATGGTTGGACTTTTTGGGTGTCAGTCCACGCATTCGGGATACTTTACCTCATTAGCCTCCTCAACCGCAATGTAGGCCCAAGCGATGGCCTTAACTTTCCGAAAGGTTTGGGGGCACTGGTGCGCTAGGTGCTTGAGAAACTCCCCGGCTACCATCGTAGCGATGAAGACGCTCAGTTTCATCTCGTCGGAGAGCTAAGTGATTCGGCAAGCTTCTGCAATGAAGTGGTTGAGGAACCGCTTTAGGTTCTCCTAAGGCTTTAGGCAGCGGCGGACAAGATGCTGGGGTTGCTTCTCTTTCCTCTAGTTGGAGGTGAACTGGCACAGGAAGCAATCAGCAAGCTCGTCGAAGAATCAGATGGAGTTAGGTCGGAGGCCATGGAACCAGAGCCTGGCGTCCTCCTTGAGTGTCTGGGGGAAGCACTGGCATATGACGGCCTCACTCACTCCATGGAAGGATAGTAGCATCCGAAAGTAGTCAAAGTGTTCCATTGAATCCGTACTTCCGTCGTACGCGTCCAGTGCTGGCATCTTGAACTTGAGGGGGAGCGGTTGCGTCCGAATGTCCATGGTGAATGGCAACCTCCTCAAGTTGAGTGCCTGTCATCTGGCTTCCCCCTTAAACATGTGCTGCCATATCTTCTCCACCTTCTCCTCTATTCGAGGGGTGAACCCGCTTCTCTTGGTATTTATGAAATCTCGTAGCTCAGAGTTCTCTTAGGGGTCATGCAAATCACTGTGGATTCCTACACATGGTGGTCGCATACTGCATGAGCCTCCCCTCTGGTCATGGGCCTCCTGTCGCTGCGGGAATTATGGGGATTCTGCCGCTCCTGGCTTTCCTCTGGCACTTCCCCGCTCAGGAGGCTCCAAGCTGTTATCTCGGCCCTGCTGCCTGAGGCCGCATGGGGACCGATGTCATTAGGCCTGCTTGTCCTTGGTGCTGAGGCCTTCGCCTCATATCTCCTTCGTCTAGAGGTCGATGCTTGGGGTCCCAGGGGAGGAACTCCCGTCCATTACGTGCCAACCCGAGTACACAATACCTGAAGCATCTATTTCATGTCGTCCATGTTAGTTGCTAGCTTGCACACGTCTGACTTGACCTTCTCACCAGCACGGTTACCCATGGAGGGGTCGTCGCCACGAGCAGTAGTGTCTCTTTCTAGTGTGCTAACCTGCGCTTTGGTGTTGACCATATTTTGAGTTGGAGAGTGGATGTTATAACAAGTGGTTAGACTTTTTTATCGTTCCCACAGATTGTGCCAATAATGCTTCTCTGGGTCCTGATTCTCGTGCAGATTAAGGAGCTTTCGGATTGTTTGTCTCGGGTGGATCTCAAACGGGTTCGGTCTTTGCATTTCTGAACCCTAGCCTTGCACACTACAAATAATGAATAAGAGATTAGAAGATAGTGGGATGTTCTTCCACCATAAACACTCTGACGCTCAAGTTTGAAATCTTTCCTAGAGAATGGAAAGATGTAAGCATGGAAGTAAACGTGATTGGGAATGCACATATGCTAGTATGCAAGGGGTGCGTATGGTGTTCGTAGGAGGCTTGTACTCCTCTTATGTACTGCTGAGAGTAGCTCACTAAGGTCGTCAGACGGATGCGGTGGTTTGAGGGAAGCGAGTTAGCTCTTTTTTCTTGTTTGTTTGAGTGCAAGGCGTCGGGATCAATTTCTGATCTCAAGTCGCCGATTCAGCTGTCCAGAGTGGGATCCATTTCTCCGCTGAAGGAGAAGGTATTTGTAGGCTCCGTGGAGGAGGCTTTTAGACGTGGAAACTTCCAATAGGTAGCCTGTCTGGATTCGCCGGCTGTTGAGCGTTAGCGGTGGCTAGCAGTGTCAGTTGTCGCCTTGCGGTGACGCGGGGACTTTCGTCGAGCGTGGCCGACATGGGCTTGTTTGACTTTGTTGGGATTTGTCGAGCTACTACTTGGACAGCAAGCGCTGCGATTTGCCAAGATTGACCCCATCTCTCATTGGTTGACATTCTCTAAGCCGACGCTTACTGCGCTACCGGTCTGCAACTGCTTTAGGTGAGACGTGGGTGAAGCTGATTAGACGCGCATCAGAGGCGCCTAGTGGGCATTGCCTCAAGCCTCTTGGATCGTCATCACCTAGCTGGGATT
>JAODPA010068343.1:0-10250 GCA_025585075.1 Nepenthes mirabilis | reverse complement strand
GAAGGGGTTGGCGGCGATGGCAGTGGGCTGGTGGTCGTCAGTAGCTCGCGCTGGTCCCAGGCTAAGGAGATTGGTGGCAGAGCAGCTCAAGGAGAGCAAAGGAGCCGCGCAACAGTGCCAGTGCTGGTGCTGGCTGGGTGAGGACGGGGAGGCCGACAACGGCCACATGAGGTAGCGCGGTGGTGGAGCAACGACAGAGGAGCAACAGCAATAGTGGCAGCGGGGCAGGAGGCTATGAGTAGGGGAGAGAGGAAAGGGGCATGCGGTGGTTGAGAGGGAAAGGGCCTAATTTGAGTATTTTGGGACATCCTTTCTTGAGACTACGGAGTATAATGTTAAGGCAAGTATCCTCTAGCCTTATTTTTGGTCTGATTCAATTTCTGATGTATTTAGACTATTATGGGAGATTTTACTAACATGTATGTATTTTTATATACACCAAATTTATTAATTATATACATGCATGTATGTTTTATCGGTTGTGCGGTGGTTTTACACTTATATTTATGATTTGGAGGGTTTTCGGATACCCAGACGGTACATATGTATATTTGTGTATCCGTAAGTTGTGGAACCATGAACCAGACCATGCATTAGTTTACATGCATGCTGCCGGGGGTGGGGTTACTACGGAACCATGGAGGTTTGAAACCCGATGGGTCGTTATATGTGATTCGAGGCATGAGATATTGCTACCGCTCTCGACGGGGAGGCTTAGTGTTGACGAAGACGTATATGATATGGCCACTTTCACCGGAAGGAAGGTTGAGACGTTTAGTAGCTGACCTGCCTCATTTTGTATTTAAATGAGAATCATCATAGGGAATTAACGGAATAACATATTCGGACGTCCTAATATATAATTAAAACTTGAGGTTGCACCCAAAGCCGTGGGTGGTAAAATATAGTGAGCAAATTCCTAATCTATGGGCGACAGAGTACATGAATGGCCTTAAACTACTAGTCTAAATTGTAGCCGATATAAATGTGGTTACCGAACGAGGGTAATCCTTTCCCAAGTTGGTATTATTTATCTTTAGTTCTCCAATTTCATGCATGCTTTGTATTTTTGCATGTATTGTGTGGACTACAACTTGAAATATGTAGTTTGGCCCACGGATGGGCGATAGGAATGTCTCGTACGTATTAATGTGTTATGCCCTGGAACATGTTTTATATTTATATGTTTTAGTTTCGGTATTTCCTTTGATTTTATTATATGATATATGAGATTTAGATCTGGACAATGGTATGTGTCCCACACGGATGTGGTGACGATCGCGATTATGTAATGTGACCTTGGATCATATAATATGATATCGTCTATGAGATTTGATCGAATCGTTATTTATTATAATTATGTCCCAAATGGACTGTTTGATACGAACGATGATTCAGTACGAGACATCTCCTTGGTTTCTTGGGATTTCATGGACCTTGTGTTTTGTTTTGACACGGTTGTGATTGCTATCCCTTCCTTCTGATTTATATGCATTGTTTATATATATATACAATACTTGTTAAGCTCCAGGCTCACATTTTTATATTTTATCCTTTCAAACTAGTGGCATAGATATGCTCGCAGAAGTTCGGATGTAATCTAACGTGACATATCTCTATTGGTTAGTGGAGATATTTATGTTGGTATATTTTTGATCCCGAGGATGTGTTATGGTTATTGTTTATGGCCAGAGGATAGCCCTGATCCTTATATGAGAAATATTAGAGTTGTATATTTGGATACCTTCCTTACGATATTTGGATAGCAGGTCATGTACTATATTTGTTTGGATTTATATCCGATGAGATCTTGTACGGATTTTATTACATCGGGTCCTGTATGTGCATGACTGTCATGCCCGGGTTAGATTTTTATGGTTGATAAAAATATTATTATCGATTTTATTATTGACCTGCGTATATTGTGCTCCTAAGTCGTGACAAGTTAAGTTATGTATATTAAGTTTGATTCATATGGTTGGTTTGTCACCTCTATTGCGATATTTGTGGAGCAGGTCATATGTATTATATTGTCCAAATAGTTGTTTAATAAGATCTTATGCGGGTTATTATTCTATAGTTGTCTTACTAGGTTATGTGGATGTTTGTTTTGTTACGCTCAGGTTTAGAATCCGTCGATAATTATTATATTATTTTGGGATTTGATTTTTGTCTATTATAATTAATTTGACTTGTTTTAGTCCTGATTCATGATAGTGAATAATATCAGAGAAGAGCCACAAAGAGAGGTATTTTGATAAATTTTTAGGAAGATAATTGATTGAATGTCTTTCACATTTGGTATCTTCTATGGTGAATATTGTTGGTAGACATTGTGTAAATTCAGTGTCTGATTTGGGTCAATGGATATGAGTTATTAGTGGATTTGATTTTGCATGATATGTTAGACTTTGATATTATTTTGGGAATAGTTTGGTTGACCTGCTATCATGTTAGTGTGGATTAATTCAATAAGACCGCTTTGTCTTGCATTCTGTGTTATGAATCATTTGAGTTTCAAGGAAGAATCGAAAGAGAGTCGATCGGACTAATTTTGGTTTTCTATGTGAGTCATTTGATGAGAGATGGGTGCCGAGCTTATTGGTATATGTGACTATATTTGGGAGTCATGCTATGACCATTGATAATATCGTAGTTGTTTGTAAACTTGAGAATATCTTTTCAAAAGATTTGCCTGAATTACCTCCTGATTAGGGGATTAAGTTTTCTATTGAGGTTGTGCCAGGATCTACACCAATTTTGAGGACTTCTTATGGAATGGCCCAATATGAGTTGAAAGAGTTGAATAAGATTACGAAGAATAGATGATTTATTTGATTATCTGCAAAGAGCTCGAGTATTCTTCAACATTGATTTGCATTTAGGGTATCGTCAGTTGAGAATTAAGCGAGATGATGTGCCTAAGATAGCCTTCAGGATAATGTACGGATATTTTATATTTTTGGTAATGCCTTTTGGGTTAACAACTACGCCAACATCTTTTATGGATCTTATGAACTGAGTTTTTCAGCAATACTTGGATCAAGCTGTGGTAGTCTTTATCCATATATTCTTATTTATTCTAGGAGTTTTGAGGAACATGAGACCTATTTAAAGATCGCAATGTATATTTTAATGGAAGGCAGCTATTTGCCAAATTGAAGAAATGTGAGTTTTAGTTGGAAAAAGTATTATTTTTGGGGAATATTATTTCTAAAGATGACACATTTGTAGATCTAAACAAGGTTGAAGCAGTGGTAAATTAAGAAAGGCGGACTAATGTATCAGAGGTACGAAATTTCTTGGGTATGGTTGGATATTATCGGCGATTTGTTGAGAATTTCTCAAGGATTGCAGTACCATTGACACGTTGACATTGAAGCAAACGGTGTTTATTTTGGATGATGATTGCTAGAAGAGTTTCTAGGAGTTAAAAAAATAGATTGATGTTGGCACTGATCTTATCAATCCCTGATGGATTAGGTGGATTTGTAGTATATTGTGAGGTTTCTAAGAAAGGTTTAGGTTGCATATTGATGCAGTATGGTCGGGTGGTTGCCTATGGGTTGTGGCAGTTATAAGTCCATGAAGAGAATTATCCCACCCACAATTTGGAGTTGGTGGCTATGAATTTGCCCTAAAGATTTGGAGGTATTATTTGTATGGATAGAAATTTATGATTTATTCTAATCATAATAGCTTAAAATATCTATTTTCTGAAATGGAGTTGAATATGTGGCAATGTAGGTGGATGGATTTGTTGAAGGATTGTGATTTTGAAATTAAGTATCAGTTGGAAAAGGCAAATGTAATTGCTAATGCTTTGAGTTGAAGTCTTCGGGTTTAATGGCTTATTTAATGATTAAGGAATGTGAGATGCTGGATGGAATGAAGAGTTATACTATTCAATTGCACTTTTAAGGGTCGAGGATGATGTTATCGTATCTTCAAATGCAACCAGTGATTTTGGAGAAAATTAAGGAGACCCAGATGAGTGACCTATACTTGACAGAAATTGTTAAAATTTTAGGTAGTGAGTTGTGAGCAAATTTCAATGTACGGGCATATGGTAATTTTTGCTTCTGGGATAGGATTTATGTTATGAATATTGAGGAGTTAAAGGAGAAAATTTTGAATGTGGCTCATAGATCAAGGTATACAAATTATCTCGGAGTGAATAAGACATATCAGGACATGAAGAAGATCTTCTAGTAGTGGAATATGAGATGAGGGATTGCGGCATTTGTGGTAAGGTGTATTCTATGTCAATAGGTGAAAGTCAAGTATAAGAAGTTTCCAAGATTTTTACACCCTTTATCGATTCTTAATTAAAAATGGAAGTACATTGTGACGGACCGGCCACATTCCACCGCATGCGGTTCGCTCGTCGATCGTAACCGATCATAAACTCTGGTTAAAAAGGTGGACTTAAAATTTTTATTTTATATGTATATATATTACATCGCGTGCACAGGATCGTGTAAGGCCCAACTTCGTGAGTTGGCAGCCAGGGGTCATGGTTTCTCTCTTTTGACCGGCCAAGATGAGGTCGGTCGGACATGAAGGCCCCGAACAAATTGAGATGCCACTAGGAATCACAAATTACTCGACCCATAACAACGCACGGAAGCATACTAATATTTATTAACTTTTAGCAACAGAGGTAATTTACAAATCTTTTCCAAAACATCAAAAGCAAAAACGTCAATTTTGCTCCTTGCTGCTAAATTTTCGGCCAGCTATCCTGCTTATCTAGTCCATCAGACCTCAATCTTTTTCATCCGGTGTAAACTCGTTATCACCATCATCATTATCTGAAAAATAGAAGGGGTGAGCTAGGGAGCCCAGCAAGATACTCATGCATAAATCATGCATAATTATGGACAGTGAGGCAAACAGACAGAATGCAATATAGGCGTATATGCATGCGGTTCTCATAAAACATGGCCGGAGTTGATGCAAACAGGTTTCAAGTCATTTTTATGCAATTTGGTTTCTGAGAATATGCTTCTGTCTCCAAATTTATTTCCGTCAAAAACCGGTTACATTTAAGGTCTACAGCTCTCGACCATCATACGGCTACATTTAAGGCCTGTAGCTACTCAACCCTCTGATTATATAATGCTACATTTAAGGTCCGTAGTCATGACCAAATCAAACGGCTACATTTAAGGTCTACAACTACTCGACCATCGGCTACATTTAAGGCCTGCAGCTACTTGGCCATCATATCTTAATAACGGCTATATTTAAGGCCTGCAGCTACTCGGCCATCAAACATTTAGTTCTGCAAATTATACTTTTTCGAAAATCAAGTCGAATATGCACCTAACCAGACACCATAAGGTCTTTCTTTTAATGTCTTAAAACCGGGGGTCGTTTTCATCAAAATGTCGGAGGTCCTTTAACAAAAGCCGGTTTTAAAATCACGAGGTAATGCCGGTTTCAAAATCATGGAGCAGATGCCGGTTTCAAATCATAATACTAATGCCGGTTTCGATTAAGGCTGATATCAAGATTAAAGAACAAACGCCAGTTTCATATTACAATGCAAGGCCGGTTTCGATTATCATAAATACAAGGCCGATTTCAAGATAATGTGCAAGACTGGTTTTGATATTTACTTGACCGATTTCTCATTATATTATAAGGCCGACTTACCTTTTCATAAACAAATAACTAGTCATCATTTAAATCATGTAATAATCAACTTTCATGCGTGCGAACATCATGGAATAACTGAACATCATTAGTTATACTTATTTTAAAACATGAATATAAAAACGGTGAGTAAACTTGCCTGGATTGGATCTATGAACCCTTTACTTGGTTCTAGCTCGGAGTTCTTAGCGCCTTCACCTGGTCATTTGCCTAACTCCCCATCCTAACTCATGGGCCATTACTTATAAGTGTTAGGGTTGGTGGTAGTAAGTAGGGTAGGTCAACTGCTTGTACTTCTTTTTTATAAGGTCATCAGGGTGGTTGGGAGTAGGTTACCTACTTAGGCATGGTCATCCTGATTCTACTTTTCGTAAAGGCTTCCTTATTATTTTCGGTCAACTGGCATTGACTGGTTCTGTCTCCTTTTAGGGCTTTCTATTATCTCAGTGCTTCTGGCCTCCATCTTAGGATACCTACTCAGGAATGGTCATTCTAATTCTACTTTTCGTAAAGGCTTTCTTATTGTTTCTAGTCAGTTGGCGTTGATCGGTTATGTCTCCTTTTAAGGCTTTCTATTGTCTCAGCGCTTCCGGCCTCCATCTTACCCTGATTCATCTTTAATTCTTTTAAATGTTCTTCCTTCACTCCCAGTCAACTATCATTAACCGGATTAAGTTCCTTTTTCCCGTTTCAGTCAACTGGCGTTGATCAAACTTAGCTGCTCCTTCTTACATATTCCGGTCAACTGGTGTTGACTGGATTTTACGCATTCCGGTCAACTAGCGTTGACCGGATTAGCTTACCTTTTAACACAATTTCGGTCAACTAGCGTTGACTGAATTATTTTTTTTTTTTTGTAAGGGCTCCTTCATTACTTAAGTTTCGCTTCACATCTCCGGTCAATTGGCATTGATCGGATAAATTCTCTTTTACTCCAACATTATATTAATTTAATGACTGGAACTTTCTATGATTTAGAATTTGTACCGTTACATACATTATGATGGATTTTGTTTTAGGATTGTCTAGGATGATGAGGATTTTGGATGCAGTTTGGGTGATTGTGAATAAGTTGACGAAGTCAGCTGTGACGGATCGGACACATTCCACCGCATGTGGCCATTCGTCGATCGAAACCGGTATAAACTCTGGTTAAAAAGGGTGGACTCAAAATTTTTCTTTTCTTTTATATATTTCTATACAAAGCATGCACAGGATAGCGTAAGGCCCAACTTCGTGAGTTGACGGCCAGGGGTCGTGGTTTCTCTCCTTTGACTGGCCAAGACGAGGTCAGTCAGACATAAATGTCCCAAACAAATTGAGATGCCACTAGGAATCACAAATTTCTCAAACCACAACGTCATACGGAAGCATACTAATATTCATTAACTTTTAGCAATAGAAGTAATTTACAAATCTTTCCCAAAACATCAAAAGCGAAAATATCAATTTTGCTTCTTCGCTGCTTAAGTTCCGGCCAGCTATCCCTACCTATTTAGTCCTTCGGACCTCATTCTTTTTCGTCCGGTATAAACTCATCGTCATCGTCATCTGAAAAATAAAAGGGGTGAGCTAGGGAGCCCAACAAGGTACTCATGCATAAATCATGCATAGTCATAAGCAAATAATAGACAGAATGCAATAAAGGCGTATATGCAGGTAGTTTCATAAAACATGGTCAGAGTCAATGCAAACAAATTCCGAAATCATGCAATTAGATTCCCAAAATCATGCTTAAATTCATTTCTATAAAAAACCCGCTACATTTAAGGTCCGTAGTCAAGACTATCCAAAACGCTACATTTAAGGTCCGTAGTCATGACCAATCAAAACGCTACATTTACGGTCTGTAGTCAAGACCCTCTAAAATGCTACATTTAAGGTCCGTAGTCAAGACCCTCCAAAATTCTACATTTAAGGTCCGTAGTCATGACCAATCAAAACACTACATTTAAGGTCCGTAGTCATGACCAATCAAAACGCTACATTTAAGGTCCATAGTCATGACCAATCAAATGGCAACATTTAAGGTCTGCAGCTCTCGACCATCAAACACTTAGTTCTGCAAATCATGATTTTTCGAAAATCAAGTCGAATATGCACTTAACCGGAGGTCTTTTTAACAAAAGATGGAGTTCTTTCTAACAAAGCCGAAGTTCTTTTTATCAAAGGTCAGAGTTCTTTTTAACAAAAGTCGGAGTCCTTTTTATCAAAAATCGGAGTTCTTTTTACAAAAAGCCGGAGTCCTTTTTAACAAAAGCCGGAGTCCTTTTTAACAAAATTCGGAGTCCTTTTTAATAAAAGCCGGAGTCCTTTTTATCTAAAGCCAAAGTCCTTTTTATCAAAAGTCGGAGTCCTTTTTACTAAAAGTCGGAGTCCTTTTTAACAAAAGCCGGAGTACTTTTTATCAAAAGCTGGAGTCCTTTTTAACAAAAGCTGGAGTCCTTTTTATCAAAAGCCGGAATTCTTTTTATCAAAAGCCGGAGTCCATTTTATCAAAAGCCAGAGTCCTTTTTAATAAAAGCCAGAGTACCTTTTATCAAAAGCCGGAGTCCTTTTTATCAAAAGCCAGTTTTATCAAAAGGCCGGAGGTCATTTTATCGAAAGTCTGAGATCATTACATGCAATAACCGGACACTTTAAAACATGATCATGGCCAAACTTTATGCATTTAAGTAAAACATCCAAATAACAAATGACCAAAGTAAATTACCATAACATGCTTTACATGGAAACTTAACAATATTCCTCGTCGAACCTCAACATAAATTCATCAAAATCAGGTATACTTGCATTTCAAACATGAGCTTTAGAAATATGGAGTACACTTGCCTGGATTGGATCTATGAACCCCTTGGTTCTGGCTCGAAGTTCTTAGCGCCTTTACCCGCTCAATTGCTCAACTTCCTATCCTAATTCCCAGGGCCATTACTTATAGACGTTGGGGTTGGTGGGAGTAGGTAGGGTAGGTCAACTGCTTATACTTCTTTGCTTGCTCCCCTTGCCTTTCTAGAAGGTCAGCGGGGTGGTTGGGAGTAGGTCACCTGCTCAGGTATGTTTATTTTTGACTCTACTTTTCATAAGGGTTTCCTTACTGGCGTTGCAGGCATAGTTATTTTGACCTTTACATTTTGTAATGGCTTCCTTACTGTTTCAGTCAATTGGCATTGACCGGATTTGGGTTTCTCTTTTACGTTTTTGGTCAACTAGCCTTGACCGGATTTGGCCGTTTCTTCAAATACATTCCGGTCAATTGACATTGACCGGATTTTACTTACCTTTAACAATTCTGATCAAGGGGTGTTAACCGGATTACTTTCCTATTTTCCTTCCTTCCTTTACATTTTCCGGTCAACATACGTTGACCGAATTTCGTCTTTCTTTGCGTCTTTCGGTCAACACTTGCTGACCAGATTTTCTTTCTTATTATATTTTTCGGTCAACTTAACTACCCCGTCTCGCCTTCTAGTCTTTCATTACTTCCGATTTCACATTTTCGGTCAACTGGCGTTGACCTGATAAATATCCTTCACATTTCCGGTCAACTGGCATTGACCGGATAAGCTTTCTTTTATTTTAACATTATATTAATTTAATAACTAGGACTTTCTATGATTTAGAATCTGGGCCATTACGTCAGCTTATTTCTTACTGGTCTGGATGATGTATTTGAGGGATAAGATGGTTCGTCTGTATATTAATAAAATGGGAAGGTTCCACAATATTACAACTTTGATAGTTTCTGATCGAGATTCGAGATTTGTATTGAAGTTTTGAAAAAGTTTGCATAAGGAGTTAAGTACCAAACTAAAATTTAGTATGTCGTTTCATCCATAGTTAGATTGTTAATCAGAGTGTTGTACGTGAATGAGATCGTGAGGCTTCATGGAGTTACTGCCTCCATTGTGTTTGATAGAGATCCACACTTTGTCTCGAGATTCTAGGAGAGCTTTCATAAGCAGTTGGGGACAGAGTTGAAGTTCAGTACCACATCTAACCCCCAGATCGATGGCCAATCTAAACGTACCATTTAGATTCTCAAGGACATGTTGAGGGTTTCTGTTTTGGAGATGAGAGGAACTTGGGATACTCATCTGGTACTAGCTGAATTCGTTTATAATAACAGCCATCAAGCTTGTGACGACTCGACTTTTATTACCATCAAAAGCCGTCGTCAAAACAAAAGTTCTTTCAAATAAAAGATAAAAAGGTGAACATAAAAAATTTTCTTATCTTTATTCAAACCTGGGATGCATTCTAAAGATTAATAATTTCATTAATCCCAAAGTTTTACGGAAACATACTAACATTCATAAGCAACGGAATCAAAATTACAAATTTCCTTAAACAAAATAAACAAAACTCCAAAAATCTGCTTCAGCCAGCTTAATCCATAGGACTCTACTCAACTTCATCCTCCATAAGCTTGTCATCTGAAAATTTGCAAGAGTGAGCTTACAAAGCCCAGCAGGATACTCACATGCAGAAATCACAAGAATACATATAATCAAAGTATAGATCATAATATAGCATAAAAATCATCATATCGTTTTTTCTTGGATCATATTCTTTTCATCTTGTCTTCAGAA
>JAODPA010068342.1:0-10250 GCA_025585075.1 Nepenthes mirabilis | reverse complement strand
GATTAACTATTTTCACATATGTAGGAATAAAAATTCCCATAAAAATATTTATTTTTGATTAAATTATAGTCAAACGGAAAAATTTTTATTCTCTCCAATCAAACACCACCTAAAGGTAAGGAAAAAGAAGAGACGACTGAAGAGATGTCTTCTCCTCTGAAGTTTCATTATATGAAATTTGCATATGAGCAATGTTGAAAGAATCATGCCAGACGAGTTTATTTTCGGCAAAGTGGCGCATGCTTCAAGTGTGGCTAGGAAGGTCATCATGCAAAGGACTGCCCTCAGTTTTCGAGGAGGAAGCGCCCAGATAGAAGGCCAGTGGCTTCTGAGAGAGCTTTTGTAGCATCAACCAATGATGTTAGGGCTAATTCGTCTATGGTGGAAGGTACCTTACAAATTTTTAATTCTATGACTAATGTATTGATTGACTTTGGGGCCACGCATTCTTTTTGTGGCCCACAGGTTTGTGTGTAATTTATGTGTGCCACCTCAATTTTTAGAGATTGCTTTGATGATATTGACCCCTATGGGTAAATTATTGCCGACAGAGATTATTTATCCCCGTATTTGGTTTAGGTTTGCAGTTATGAGTTGTTAGCAGATTTGATTTTGCTAGATTGCCTCCCGATAGAGAGATTAAATTTTCTATTAATGTGATACCAGGATCGGTGCCGATTTCAAGGACTCCTTATAGAATAACCCGTCCGAACTAAAGGAATTGAAGTAGCAGTTGCAAGAATTATTAGAGAAGGGTTTTGTTTAGCCAAATATGTCACCATGGGGAGCTCCGATGTTGTTTATGAAAAAGAAAGATGGGTTGTTGAGATTGTGTGTAGATTATAGAAAATTGAATAAAATCACAATCAAGAGCAAGCATCCCCTCTTAAGAATTGATGCTTTGTTTAATCAGTTGCGGGGAGCTCGAGTATTCTCCAAATTGATCTGAGATCGATGTATCATTAGTTAAGGATTAAGTGGGAGGATGTATCTAAGACAGTTTTCAGGATGAGGTATGGTCATTACGGGTTTCTAATAATGCTTTTTAGATTGACGAATGCTCCGATATCATTTATGAATTTGATGAATTGGGTCATTTAGCCGTACTTAGACCAATTAGTGGTACATTTTATTGATGATATTCTAATTTATTCAAGAAGCTTTGAGGATCATGAAACTCATTCGAGGATTGCGGTGCCTTTGACCTGGTTGACATAGAAGCAAGCAGTGCTTATCTAGGATGATGATTGTAAAAGCAGTTTTTGGGAATTGAAGAAGAGATTGACTATGGCTCCAGTATTGTTGATCTTTGATGGATCGGCAAAATTTATTGTATATTGTGACACTTTTAAGAGAGGCTTGGGTTGTGTTTTGATGTAGTAAGGCCGGGTGATTACCTATGAATCGAGGCAGTTGAAAGTGTACCAACAGAATTATACTACTCATGATTTGGAATTGGCAGTCATGATATTTGCTTTGAAAACTCGAAGATATTATTTATTTGGAGAAAAGTTTATAGTTTATCTAGATTATAAAAATTTAAAATATTTATTTTTCTAAAAAAGTTGAATATGTGATAACGAAGATGGATGGGTTTGTTGAAAGATTATGATTATGATATTTAGTATTAGTCGGGGAAAGCTAATGTGGTCATTGATGTTTTAAGCAGAATGCCTTCTAGGTTGGTAGCTCATTTGATGATTAAGGAGTGGAAGATGTTGGGTGGAATGAGTAGCTGTATTGTTTGATTTCATTCCCAAGGGTCAAGAATGATGTTGTCATATCTCTAGGTATAACTGGTGATTTTGGAAAAAAATCAATGAGAATCAAATGAATGACCTATATTTGATGGAGATTGTTGACAAATTGGGTAATGAAGCTTGAGCAGATTTCAATGTGCAAGCTGATGGATTTCTTTATTTTCGGGATACAATATGTGTTCAAAATATTGAAGAGTTGAAGGAAGAAATATTGAACGAAACCCATCAATCAAGTTATATAATCTATTTCGAAGTTAACAAGATGTATCAAGATATGAAAAAAAAAATTTAATCTAAGAATATGAAGTGAGAAATTATGACATTTTTGGCTAGATGTATTGTATGTCAACAAATGAAAACTAAGCACAAGAAACTGCTAGGATTTTTGCTTCCTCTACTAATTTTCAGTTGGAAGTGGAAACATATTTTAATGGATTTTATTTCAAAATTGCCCAAGATGGTGAAGAATATGGGCCCAATTGGGGTGATTGTGCACAGATTGACCAAGTCGGCTCATCTCTTACTTGTTCGGATGACGTATTCTCGAGACAAGTTGACTTGTTTGTATGTTAATGAGATTGTGAGGCTACATGGTGTTCTAACTTCAATTGTTTTGGATTGAGACCTGAGATTAGTATTAAAATTTTAAGAAAGTTTACATAAGGAGTTGGAGACTAAGTTAAAGTTTAGTGTGGTGTTTTATCTGCAGATGGATGGCCAATTTGAGATGATCATCCAGATTTTAGAAGATATGTTGAGGGCAATGATTTTGGAGATGAAGAAAATTAAGATAATTATTTACCACTTACCAAATTTGTTTATAATAATAGTTATTAGTTGAGTATTAGGGTGAACTCTTTTGAGGATTTATATGCAGACCTCCCATTAATTAGGAAGAGATTGGTGATCGTAAACTTTTGGCTCTTGATATCATTTAAGATACGTCGGAGAAGATTAAGATTATTCGAGATTAGTTGATGGTTGCGCAAAGTCGTCACAAGAGCTATACGGATAGGAAAAGGTCGGATTTGAGATTTGAAGTGGACAACCATGTATTTTTAAAGATATTTTCGAGGAAAGGAATCTCGTGATTTGGAATGAAAGGTAAGTTGAAGCCGAGATTTATTAGGCCGTTTGAGGTGCTATAGTAAGTTGGAGAGATGGCCTATAGATTGGCGTTGCCTTCTAATTTAGGAAAATGTCATGATATTTTTCACATGTCTATATTTGAAAAATATGTATATGATCTGTCCCATTTGATTGAGTTTGAGCTGTTAAAAATTGATGAGAATTTATCATATGTCAAGGTTTCTATTTAGATTTTAAACCGAAAGGATTAAGTGTTGAGGAATAAGGTAATCCCATTGATTTAAAGTGCTTTAGAGGAACCATGCAGTCAAAAAAGCAACTTGACAAAGCAAGAGTGAAATTCGGGAGAAATATCTTTATTTATTCAAAGATTAAGGTTCGGAAATTTTAAGAATGAAATTTTTATAAGTGGGGAAGAGTTATAATATTTGGATCTCCATTGGAATTATTTTAAATGTATTTAATATTTAAGGCTTAATGGATATTCCGAATTAATGGTATTTTGTAAAATTTTTAAAAATTTTTGTTCGGTGTTCGATGCTCAAGGCTCGTCGGCTCTGCACCCAATGTGCAAAAACTAGAAGGTGTGCACTTGAGCAGTCCTCTAGTGGTGCTCGAGCACAGGTGCTAGAATGGCTGTGCTCAAGTAAAGTCGGATATAAAAGAAAATGCGGGTTAGGATTTTCGTCATTTTATGTGCAGCCAAGTAGGAGAGAGAAAGAGGAGGGAGAGGAAGAGAGAGAAAGTGGCGATTGAGCAACTTGGAGCATCATTTCGTCAGATTTGCGGAGTATAAGGTTGATGTAAGTATCCATGAGCCAAATCCTTGATCTATTTTCTTGTTCGACGATGTTTGTATATATTTTGAATATTTTTCTTACATGCATGTTATTTTTATATACCTGATCTATTTATTGTGTATATATATATGATTTATTGGTTGTTTTGTGGTTTTATATGGGTATTTGTAATTTTGGTGGGTTTTATTATTTATACCCAGAACAATATATATATCTATATTTGTGTATCAATATATTACGAAACCATGAATCAATCATTGCACCAATCCACATGCATGTTGCGGGGGGTGGAGTCACTTCGTGGACCATGGCGGTCCTAGACCTGAGAAGTCGATATATCTGATCTGAGATATGTGGCATTTGGTACCACTCCCGACAAGGAGACTTGGACCTAATGGGACATATATGGTATATTGTCTCCCTTCCGCCAATAGGAAGGGTTAGGCATATTGTAGTTGACCTGCTCAACTATATATTTTAAATGAGAATTATCATAAGAAATTAACAGAAATTAATATAATTTGTAGTTTTAATGTATAACTAAATTTGATGTTACACTTAAAATCGCGTGTAGCAAAACATAGCGAGTAAGTTTCAAGTCTATGGGAGACAAGGTATATAGATGGTCTTGAACTGTCGGCCTAAAATGCAGTTGAGCCTTGAGCTACCTACCTAAAATGCAGTCCATAAATGGACAGGTGTAACTCTTCATCAAGTTAGTCTAATAATATTTGATTATCCGATTTCATACATGCTTTGTATTTCTGTATGGATTTGCATTGGATTGTGATTTAAGATGTGCAGATTGGCCTACGGATTAGGTGATAGAAATGTCTCGTATGTATGGATATGTGTTAAGCCTAGAACACATTTTGATTATATGTTTCGATTTCGGTTTTGGTTTCTTTTGATTTTCGCATATGAGATTGTAAGATTTGGATCCGAACGATAGTATGCATCCCATGCAGATGCGGTAATAGTTACAGCTTATGCAATGTGACTTTAGATCACGATATGCTACGATATGATATGATTTTATCTATGAGATTTGATCAGATCATGATTTATAATATTTATTTCCTGGAGAGACGATTTGATAAAAATAATGATTTAGTATGAGACTATTCCTCGATTTTTAAAAATTTTATGGACCTTGTGTTTTGTTTTACACCATTATGATATAGTACCCCTTTATTTTTTCTATTCAGACTAGTGGTTTAGATACGATTATAGGGGTTCGAACTTGATCTGACACGACATTGTTTCCCTGGTGAGTATTGATGTTTGCGCTTATTAGGCTTTTGATCTTGGAGATGTATTTGGTTATTGTGGTTGCCCGACTATGGGTCAAAGACTTTGTATTGAGAATTATGAAATATTTATATTTTGTGAATGGGTTATTGTTTTATTGGGTATTCCCTTTTTGACTTACGGATAGTAAGTCATATATTTTATTATCTAGATTATATCCGATGAGATCCTGGACGAGTTGTTTTGTGTTGGATCCTGTGCTTGTATGTATTGTCACGCTTGGGTTGAATTTTGTCATTATTGATACATTTATTAGATTTTATATTGTGGATTTTTATTTATTGACCTACATGTTATTCCGAGGATATAACATAGGATGTAGTTCTCCCATGTTATAGCCTTAGTGAAATAGATCATGGGTTAGAGAGTTGAGTGGACACCCATCGTAGGGTTATAGTCTTATGTGCGAATGGCTCCATGTGGCGTTCGAATGCCCTAATATCAAATTGTCGATACAGATCTGATGTTAAGTGGAAGATCTGGGGTGCCTATTCTGGTGACATGTTTAGTGTTTAGAATAGTAGTGGAGGCCGGTGGGCTACCACATGCTAAGTACTCAAGAGTACTCAAAGAGAGTTTCCTCATGTTCTCTTCCAGTATTGGCTTTCTTGCTGTTGTTTTGGCCACGTGAGTTATTTTTAGTATTTATGGGTGGGTAAAGGGGATTATATAAAAACATTGTAATATCAAAAAGTATAAAACCTGTTAAACTTTGGTCTATAGTCATTTGATATCCACATTATATTTTAGTCAATTGAGGTCTAGTTCTCGATGTGATACTTATAGTCTTTTGAACAGTGTATAACAAAATATTGAGGGCTATCTCGACAAGGAATGTGAGTTGACATGTTATCAACAATTCTTATACCCTATGTTTAGTGCTCAAGAGATCGAGCATAGCAATTTTTATGCCAAGGGTGGACGTTAACGAATTTAGCCTACAAAGACTCATATACCATAGGTGGGCCATGAGTAGTGGATGGAGTATTTCTTGTACCTAGGGTGGGCATTGAGGATTACTCACATATAAGATATAGTGAGACTTCTATACCAAATGTGGGCATTAAGGAGCAAGATAGAGTAACTTTCTATACCTAGGATAGGTGTCAAGGATTACTCACGTACATTTATATCTTAGAGACTAGTCATGGTTGCATGACAACTTGTTCACATTTGCTACCTCGTAGTGGTTCCCGGTTGATGGAGTTGGATGCGTGTATTTGTGATTCATAGGGATATAATAAATTCCATTGAGATTGTTGTGACATCTCGCATAGTAGTAACCTTCATTAAAATAGATTTGGTGAAACATATATCCTTTTATTGATATTCTGATTTTGTGAAATCTCCATGGTGTTCTCATTAGTTAGGTTCGCTGGAATCCTTGATAGTGATGTAGTTCTTAAGTTGTGATAACGATAGGGCATGGAGTCTCGGATAGAGTGTGGTAATTATTGATTTTGATCATTGTCCGGTCACATTTTCATTACTGTTTTGAGTTTTGTATTACCTATTATATTATTGCTTCTGTATCACTTCTTAAACTATTAACTTATCCTTCTTTTTTATTTGCTCTAGAGTCATGCTGGTTTGTAGAGTTAGTCAGCGATTAAATGTGTGCTTAGAAGTTTGCAAGTAGATAATCATGAAGCTAGCTGTTTTATTTTGAGAGTTTATTATGATTTATTTCATCATATTAGTAGAGGGAATTAGTTTTATCGGGTTACATCCCTTTGATTTTAGATGTATTAGACATTTTATTTTCATTGTATTTTAAGGAGTTAGACTTTGACAGTTAATTTTATCATTCTGGATTTTTATAGATGTTTTATCTATTATAGATCTTATAATGATTATTTATAATTGATGTTTTTACATGAACAGTTTGGGCTCAGTCTCAGGCACCCCATCTCCAGGCCGCTATAGTCTTTTTTTCCAGGATGATGGACCTAAACACTATGAGGAGATGAAGTTGTCTGACTGAATTAAGGCAGTAAATTTCAGTTGACTATGACACTACTTGCGGACATAACTTCATTCTGCTCTTCATTGTCTCTCTCTTGTTTTCTTTGTCCTACTTGCGGATCAAAGATGTGAGCTTGATCCTTTAAGATGCGAGCTTGAACGTTCATGGGTGATGTTGCATGGGCCTAAAGGAGCCTTGAGACTGCACAAATGCGATTGAGGCATTGAGCTTGGGTTCATCAATGAGGTTATAAATCAACTTCACCATAACATTGCAACGTAGCTAATAGTGACTGATGCTTTTTCCAGGAGTCTGCCTTGTACTAGCGAGATGCCAATGATATTGCTTCTCTCCCATGCTGCAAATGAAATGTGCTAGAAAGTCTTATTGGAATGATCTTATTGAATTCAGCTCTAGCTAATAGAACCAATCTCAACAATCTCCTTCTTAACATTATGGGAGAAACACGAACAGAATGTTACCCCCTCTATGTCCTGAACCTAAGGAGTGTAGAAGTGATTCAACTAATCTATTCTATAAGAACCTCTATCATTGAGTTTTAGTATGAACATCTTAAATTTTTTTAGTTAAGGCATTTTAAAAATTTTTGTAGTAAAGGAAGTCCAATTTGTCCTATCCATAGAGACTATCTAACCATCCTCTTCTTCTCCATTAGATCGTTCTTCAATCTTTGTGATTCTCTCCAATATATCTACAAAAAAGGCTAATTCGTCAAGGTTGCAGGAAGTTCTTGGCTCAACTTGTTCAATCAAGATTTGAGTTGCTAGTATTACTAGGTGCAGATGAGGGGCTTTGGTGCACCATCTTTCATCTCTATGCAACTTAAATTTTCAACAGTCACTAAGATCTCAAGTTACAATTCCATTGTTGACTAATCTCTCCAATTAAGAGGAACTAGCTCTAATAGGGATTCGATTAGATCCAAAAGGATGCTACCTGTTTAGGCGCCGATATTCTTGACCTTTTCATGGAGGTTGATGATTGGGGAGATGGAAAATAGCCTCCAAAACCCAATATTCAACTATCTCCCCTAGTAATTTCACCATACAGGTCTTGCTGAATGAACTGCTATAGTAGCCACGCTTAATTTTATCGGCAAGAGAATGTTTTGGTGGCAAGCAGCGTCACATAGGGAGACACTAGTTAGAGCATCTTCTGAAACGTGGTTGGAACATCCTTGGGCTTAAGTGTCCACTATGACCTCCAATGTGTTTTTTACAAGTGTGTTCGTCTTAGTTTAGAAGAACAAGTAGACTAACTTGTTCCCACAAATAGTGGCAGTGATATATTCTGTGAATTTTGATTTTAGCTTGAGAGATTCTAAAGTAAATTCTTGAATCTTTTAACCTGATTCTACAAATCACATTCTTGAATAAGGATGCAAAAATATGAGAATAACTATTCGATTCATCCTCTAAAGCTGTAGTTATTAGACTAGTAACCAAACTAGAATGCTCAATGTAGAGACAATGATAGAATACTTCTAGATTGAGACAGTTTTCCATATCATGAGATTTTTCTGGGAAGAGGGTTATCCAGGGTGTTACGAGACTTGTCTGAAAAAGTGTTTTGTATTGCTTCAGCTTATAGTGGGTTCTTAGATAAGCAAAATTGTGGAAGATATAGAGGATCCTTTAGATAGTAAGAGATGCCCTAATAACAGGTTCCCCTTATAGATTTATAGAAGCTCAATGCTTACCGTTTAGAAATCTCTCATAGAGTTACTAACTACTTTCCTTACGAGGATTTATCATCTAATACTCAATGAGGCGTTCTCCGTATGAGGAGTTAATGCCCTTCATCGAGAGATGAATATCCTTCCGAATTAATTGCCAAATTTATGAGTGTGGACTCAATGAGTGTTTCATCAAATGACAGGTTGAGATCATGGCTAACATAGCCTGCTAGGTGATGCTGACTTCCTTAATTCTAGTCAACCAAATCTCAGGTTTGCTGGTGTTTTATCTAATGCTCCAGGTACCTCATAAACCTACAGATGAATCAACCTTCCTGTGCCTTCTCTGGCCTCCTAGGCGTGTTATGGCAACACAATCTCTACTAGGGTGTTCCCACGGCATGGGTATTGTCTGAATGGTCTCCAATAGGACAGCCCAGACATGATGATCAGGGAAATCTTGGTAGGATGGTGTCCAAGCAGCCCGATAAATTGGGGCTTGATGGGTTGACCAAGCAGCCACTCGACAAATCAAACCGAGCAAATATTAAATCTCTGAGTATCTTTGTCTCTGACTCTTATCTTCTTTTTGCTAAACCCATCACTTTCATACCAAAATCCTCAGAGTTTTAACTAGGCATGGATTTTCCATGAGATAATAGTAATAACTAGAGAAACATTCCACTACCCACCTTCACAACTGGCAAATGCCTGACTTTGCTAGATTCTATTTCATTGGGCCTAGTCATCACATGGGACCAACTTAGTGTAAGGATTGAATCTCTAAATTATATCAATCGTGATTAATTAAACTAATACAATTAAAATTGAAATCAAAAAAATGTGAAAATTGGGTCAAAAGAGTCAAAATTTTGAATCAGACGATTTGGGCCTAATGCATGCTGAGGCCTGCCTTCGGCCCGCCTTTGGCCCAAAAACTAGAAGCTGATGGCACCGTAGACCGCTAGACATGCGCCTCGGTGCTCTCTTGGTACAAAAATGTACATGCATTTTCCAAAAGTGTGCTTAAGTCTCACCTGAGCGCCTAAGAGGTGCGAAACTCAGAACGGCCATATTTCAAACTTGTGCTCGACGCTCGCACCGGTGCTACCTTGGTGCAAATTCACAAATGTATATATGCAGGAGTGCGCTCGATGCTCACCCCGGTGCTCCCTTGGTGCAAATTCCAGAATCGAGAAATGTTAAGGCAATGTTTGACTCGCATTCAAGTGCCACTTGAACGACACTCAAGTATAAATAGCACTGAGAGTTTTTCGACCGCTATTTTGAAGCAGTGCAGATAGAGAGAAATGAGAGAAAAGAGAGAGAGAGAGCGTTGAAGGGAACAGAGAGGAAGTTAAAGAAGCCCCAATTTGGTGTCTGAACCTATTGTATCATTGGTTAAAAAGTGGCATCCGACCCCATCTATAAGGTTATATGTGGACTGCCTGCCTTTACTTCTTGAGTAGAAGTATATGATATTTGATTGTGTAAAAATATACAAATTCGGGTATCAATTGATCGCTTCTTTAGTCGGTAAGGTTTACTAACCTTGATCTCTAAAGAAAATTAGATTTTATTATATTTTGATAGTTAAGATTAAGAAAAAATAAGATATGAAATCCAAG
>JAODPA010068341.1:0-10251 GCA_025585075.1 Nepenthes mirabilis | reverse complement strand
TAACGTTCAAAACGTATATTACGGGAACAACACACGAGATTAGTAGGACCATTTTATTCGCAGGCCTTCAACTCTAACTCTCTTAGAGATAAAGATCATGCAAATTTATAAATATTATATTGTACGCTTACTACTCAATAAAGAGACTGATATGAGGAAAGTCAAACAAATTAACTATTATTGTCATAACTGGGTGTATTTATTTATTAATTTCCTCTTTTTACCTTTATTTATCCTGAAATACTAACATTGATTGATGACATAATTGCATACTCTTTTTTTTTATTGTTTTTTTTTCATTCAATGCTGATGGAAACGCCAATGATGGGCTGGTCCAAGAAGGAGGAACAACCCAAATCCACAACAGTTCATTCGAGCATGGATGGTCAATGCTTACCATTGACCGATTGAAAGGCCAATGAACACGGAGAAACCCAAAAGCAGGACGACCTGCTTGGGTCCAAGACGGTCAACGCTTTCATTGACCGGAATCATACATGGCGGTTAACACTTCCATTGACTGAAAGCATGACCAATTGGCCATCTGCAGACCAGGCCTCAAGTGGGCCAACCCATTTTCGTCCATGCGAGCGTCCTCGACCAACAACGGTCTTCTCCCCTGATTTAGCACTCTTCACAGAAGACAATCTCAATAGTAATGGTCATCAACAGATTCAACACGTATCCCAAAAGGCACCAGGATTCCTTCCCTACCTGTTGGAAACCCTAGCGGTTACAAAACGCAGAAGGAAAGCGATTAATCAAGCAATCGTTACTGCCATAAAGGGTGAACGTCAGAAAAGGTAGCGATTCCAGTAGAGCACG
This sequence comes from Nepenthes mirabilis, assembly GCA_025585075.1. NCBI lineage: Eukaryota > Viridiplantae > Streptophyta > Magnoliopsida > Caryophyllales > Nepenthaceae > Nepenthes > Nepenthes mirabilis. Next base: position 9,426 of record JAODPA010068341.1, on the reverse strand, counting down.
GGAATCAAACCCTTCTGTACAAGGAAGGAAGCCCAGAGCAATGCCTATAAAATGCCACAAAGTCTTCACTTCAAGGCACGCTGTCAATTGCTAACACATTCCCTCCATCGCCAACGCAGACACTTGCATGCTCTGATTAACCCACAAAAAGCTCTCTTTTGCAAAGCTCCCACGCTTTCGGAATATAATTCTCTCTCTACTACTGCGTTCCCAAGGAACACAATACTTAGAGATTACGCCCCTCATGAGCCAACGAGTTCTCTCTCTATGAGAGCACCCACTTATCTCAAACACTCTCTACATTCTTTACTTTCGTCTTCTTGTTTAGAAAGCTATTTAGTGACTTGAGCGTCTGAGTATTTACGGTGGGACAACCTCCTGCCGTCACCTGACCTCTCATTGGTAGTTGTGGTGTGCAGGATTCAGATTAAGTGGACAGAGCTGGACTCAGGCAATCGACTTGACTCGAATTTATTCAAAATTTACATCCAGGACACATCATTGGCGCCGTCTGTGAAAATGCTTACAAAAAGCCAACCACTTTTTTCGCAATCTCTCTCTCAGTTTTGCATCTCATCAAATAAAATGGTGAACACAATGGTGCAAGTTAGCAAGCTCATTAGAGACGTGGCCTCACCGGGCCAAGGCTACGCTGTTGGCATCAAGGTCAACGGGGTGGTCAATGGTGTGCTAGCACTATTTCTTCCAGAACCTGGCAGAGAACATGAGCAACATGAATAAAATAGTTCAAATATTTTGCGCCCACCAGAAGAATACTCAGTAGGAGGCTCCACCTACAGCAGTCCCTACTCTGGCCTCCAAGAGAGGAGGACAAAAGAAAAAGAAACAAGCCAAGAAGACCAAGATGCCGGCCAACTCTCGCGCTCCGGAGGCCTCACAAGCCTAGAGCCGATCAAGGCTCGAAGAACGTTTGGGTAGCAGGACTCTGGAGGAGAGTCCAGAACGAAGGAATCCCCTATATTCTCGGGCGAACGCCTCCCCTCAGGCTCAGGAGGGAGCCTCTAAGATCGTTAGATCCTTTGATAGCAATAGCTGGCCGACTACTCGCCACATCAGAGAAAGGACGGAGTTGAGAACCTACCTCAACTCTAAAAGAACTGGCAACGCCATCCCCACAGATTCACAGGTGGAGAAGATCCTAAAACTTATACTCAAAGATGATGGACACGTCATAGATCTAGACAGATCTCCTTTCACGATGTAGATCTTGAATCATCTCATGCCGGTTAAGTTCAAGATGTCAACCTTTGACTCTTACGATGGGAGCACTGATCTAATGGATCACCTCAATCATTTTCGCACTCATCTGAGTCTACAAGGGATGGACGACATGGCCATGTGCCGCTATTTTTCACTTACACTGAAGGGGGATGCCTGCATCTGGTTCCATGGTCTCCCAACAGATTCAATCTAGAGCTTCCGAGAGCTCTTTCATCTTTTCCTAAAGTAATACGCCTCTAGCCGCCAAGAAGAGAAGCAACCTTGGCATCTCTCCCATATCAAACAGAAGCAGGGAGAGAACCCACAAAAATTCCTGGATCACTTCATGGCAGAGGCGAAAAGAATCTCTAAGCTCATAGAGGAGATAAAACTTGGCAGTTTCATCTCTACATTAATGCATGAGGACTTCTTTAGGCACCTGACGCATAAGAATCCGCAGACCTTCCGAGAGGTGGAATCTATCACTAGGGTATACGTAACAGCGGAGGAGGCCAACGAGGCTAAGCGTCATGAGTGGACCGAATGGTGTCACTCTTTCCCAACTGTGGGAAAGAGAAAGCACAGTGACGATGACCACTTCTACCGAAAACAACGCAGGGCTGGAATGTCGAAAAGGAGGGACTACGAACCGATCAACCTGACGCCTCTAATCGACACTTGCTCTAATGTCCTCATGCAGATCCGTGGGGAGAAGTTCCTTAAGTGGCCAAAATCATTTAAGAAAACGGAGGGAGGAAACCTATCCAAATACTGTAATTTCCATCGATCTCCTAGACATTCCATGGAAGATTGTAAGAAGTTTTAGCGGGAGATCGAGGAGCTCATCCAGAGGGGCCATCTCACCAGATTCGTCAGGAACTCTGGGCAAAGTTTTGGAACCTTAGGCGGAAAAAGATCAGAGTCTTCCCCACCAAGGAACTGAGTCGTGGATGGAGTGGTCAATATGATCACAACCTGACAGGTCAAGACCCCCACAGATCACAAGGAGCAACAGGTTGGGAGGAAGAAACAATGCACAGAAGATAACGTCATTAGCATTAGCGACAATGACTTAAGCCATGTAATCTCCTCCCATGCAGATCTCCTTGTTGTATCCGCGCTCATTTTAGACGGTAGCGTCGACTACCAACTGAAACAAGTTTTCGTTGATAATGAAAGTTCTCGTGATTTGTTTTACCTTGATACATTTTTTAAACTTCGTTTAAAGAAGAGTCAGTTAAAACCCGCCGAAGGTCCACTCTATGGCCTTAACGACGAACCAGTGGTTGTCCAAGGACGATTCAACTAGAAGTCACCCTGGGCACGTATCCGAGAACGGCAAGTCGTACACTCACGTTCTTGGTCGTTAACCTACCCTCCGTGTACAACGTGATTCTAAGTCACCCGCTGAGTTGAGGACTCTTCAGGCTCCTTGGTCTTTCAAGCAATGGGTGCTCAATATTCTCAACCCATTTTCCATTGCTACTGGCCAAAGGAAAATCATCATCACGGGTATCGACTACTTCACTAAATGGGTGGAAGCTACACCGTTGGCCAAGATCACCGAGCACAATGCCTTAGAATTCGACCGCCAAAGCATAGTCAGCAGATTTGGTGTTCCTGAGGTCGTTGTGATTGAAAACAAAACCTAATTCTCTGGGAAGCATTTCACCAAGTATTGCACCAGTCTAGATATTAAATTGGTCCACACTTCGGTGGCATACTTGCAAGTCAACAAGCAAGTGGAGGCCACCAACCATACGCTGCTCCACGGTCTGAAAACCAAGCTGGAGAACGCTGGTGGCTCCTGGGTCGACGAGCTGCCCTCCGTCCTATGGTCTTACCGGACAACTCCAAAGAAACTGACTCGCAAGACACCCTTCAATCTCTACTACGGGATTGAAACGGTAATTCTGATAGAAATTGGGTTACCAAGCCTTAGGGTTGAGTCCCTCGACCCATAAGGCAACTCCTAAAAAATTCGAGAACACCTAGATTTATTGGAGGAAGGCCGCGACGCTACCAGACTAAGGACAATGGCCTACCAACAGCTAGTCGCGTGATCTTACAATAAGAAGGTAAAAGCACGACGATTCAAAGTTGGAGACATGATCTTACGAAGCATCGAGGCCACAAGCCTGACCACCAACCGGAATAAGCTTTTTTCGAATTGAGAAGGTTCTTTTTTTAGTTTTCGCCGTCCTACGAAACGGGACATACAAACTCCAAACCTATGGAGGCAAGTTGGTTCCACAGACGTGGAACGCGATCCACCTCAAGCACTACTTCTAGTAAAAGGCACAGGTAGGTACTCTAATTTGCACGTGCATGCTTATAATATACATGTTGAAATTAATAAAATGAGAATGTTTTTCCATTGTACCATGTCATTTCTTTTTTTTTTTTTTCTATTCCATATGCATATGTGTCTGCTTGTAGGGTTATACGACCTAGATTGCCTCTTAGTAGGATGGATTTTTACCTGCTCGTAACTAAACCCTGGTCATCCAGACGGACCATAAGCGATCGTAACCAAACCCTGATCATCTAGGCTGCCCATAAATGGTCGTAACTAAACCCTGGTCATCAGGCGGCCCATAAGTGGTTGTAACTAAACCCTGATCATTTAGGCGGCCTACTAGCGGTAAAATTAAACCTTGGTCATCCAAGTGGCCCTTTTACGGTCAAAATCTTAGGGGGCTTAAATAGCACATGTGACGACCTCCTATTCAAAGAGATAACGTAATAGTAAACAACAGTTGACAAACAAGAGCCAAAGCGTGCAAAGAAGACGCGCGCTGCCATAACAAAACGGTGCACCAGATCAGGCAACCTGAGCACCACCCATTTATATATTAGCATTACACAGCAAAAAGCGTATACCATGTTTTTTATAACGCCTCACGAAAAAAAGGGAACAAAAAGAGTCCTGACGGCGCCACCAGGGTCGAAAGATATCATGACTTGGCTTGGTGGCTCCCCGAGGCTGAAGAACCTCCTCGAGAGTTACATCAGGACCTCCAGCTGCGACCGCTGGAATACCACACTAAGTTTGACCTCTGAAAAGAACCAGCGTTTCGCGACTCCAGAAACCCGACGGGGAAGTGAGGATCAACAAAAGGAATCGAATCCCCTCTTGAAACCACTCCTCCAAAGCAGGCGCCGCCTCTTCAAGGCGAAGCCTCGTCCTCAACTCACCCTCAAGCGTTGCGATCAGCTCCAGTGCCCGTTGGTGCGCCTCTGGATCCTCTCGCCCGTCAGCGTTGAAGGTCGGACCCAGACAAACAAAGCACTCCCCCTCTCGAGGTGCGTCATCCTCTTCTAAGGATGAGATCTCGACCAAGTCGCCACGCATCTCGTAAGGCTGGCAAATCGAAGGAAAGTTAGCAAAGGGAGTGCAACAAAACCTTAAAGTCAAACGATTGGGGTATACCTGATGAGATGGCCCAGGGCAATCACGGCAAGCAGGACTGAAAGGTTCCAGAGAGCTCTCAGAATGCGACCACTCTAAAGAGGAAGGTCCATGGGAGAGGCTAAGCGTGTCGTCTAGCCCGCAGTTGAGGAGAGTGGGAACGCCGATCATGTTCTCATCAGCCATAGCGAATCGTAAGGGAAAACTACTATAAGACGAGTCGAAAGGGAAAACTGCTATGAGGCAAATCATAGAAACCCTAGTCGTTTTATAAGCCAGATTTCCCGCCTAAAGAGACAACACGCGAATTAAAGGGTCGGGTCGTTTCAAGTCACGTCGCTTCAATGCCCAACGATGTGTGCGCTGTGCAAGCATAACGTTTATGAAAGGTTAGTCTGCGATGGTCAAACGATTGTGGCAAAAACTCTCAGCCAGTCAACGGTAGGAAAAAAAAGAAGAAGAGGCGGATGACCAACTTGCAAGCAACGCATTAAGTTGGCTGAACAGCACAACGACAATGATTGAGAAATGGCTATTAAGGCGAGAATACAGAATATCAGTAAAACGCTCATTTTATTGATTAAAGCTTTACAATTACAACAATTTTAAAAAAGTAAGGAGTACAAAATCTATAGAGTAAAGCCCCCAGGAGGAGGAGGTGGCGGTCCCCGACCACTACGGAACTGTCCCTTGAGGCTCTTGTGATACTGGGCAGAGCGGTTCAATGGGTCAAGATATTCCATTAAAAAGTTGCGGTCAACCAACCGTGCAATGCGCCGACAAAGGTTGACATTCACCCACAACCATGCCACTAGCATGCCGGAGACCTCATGGGGGCATATACGAGTAGTTAACTCGTACTCTAGTAACGTCATTTGTCTCGCGAGTTGATCGATATGCCCCACAGCCCAGTTATTTTCCTCTTTCAACAGGATGTTCTCTTCCTTTAGTCTAGCATTCTCCACTTCCAAACTTGGTAGCACAACTTCTCTTAGCAGAACGTTCTCCTCCTTTAGCTTAGCATTCTCTGCCTCTAAACTTGATAGCACAAATTGGAGAGCAGCTGTGTCCTCCTAGTGCTCCGCTCTATGCAACTCCAACTCCTCATCGAACCAAGCAATCTCCTTATCTCGATCAGAGAACACCAGGTCCTTTTGGCGCAGCACCTTGCTAACCGCGCCAACTACTTTCTCCTCCTACGAAGACCAAGCACGTCATGTAACAATAGCAGTGAGGAAAAGGAGAATGAGCGTTGCAAAGATTTACCTGCCAGACTCGACTATCCGGCCTCACTGGCCTGCTGCGAGACTTAGGCTTTGGCGACGGAGGACTGAATACAACAGCTTCCTAAACAGGCACAACAGCAACCTCCGCCCCGCAATCCTTCAATAACTCCGTCATTGAGTCATCTGACTCAACAGGCTCTCCGACAGCTGACTCCTCCACCGCAATGTGTGGCTCTAAAATTGGCTCCGACAGCTCAGTTGGTGGCTCCACAACTAGTTCCAGCAGCTCAGCCGGCAGCTCATCAGATAGCTCCCGCGACTCAGCTCACAGCTCACCAGCTGGCTCAATCAGCTCAATCGGTAGCTCATCAGATGGCTCTCGAGGCTCAACTCACAGCTCACCAGATGACTCCCGCATTTTAGCAGGCTGCTCGAAAGCTAGCTCCTTCGACTCATGTTGCGGCTCCGACATTGACTCCACCCATGCTGGTTGCGCCAAAACAACGGCGCTGCTTGCCCCAGTGCGCAACATGGCAACATACACCTCTAGAGCCAGCTCAGCATTAACTCCTAAGCGGCCTCCCATTCCTACAAGGTGCCCAACAACCACGTAATCTGGCCCAGAGGATGACGAAAAAGGCTCCACCGTTATAGCCCTCTTTTGCTTTGGACTAGTGGGAGCAGTGACAGGGGAAGGCACACCGGCGTCTCCAACGATGATCACTTCGGCCTTCCTCTTCCTCCGCGAGGCCTCCAGCAGAGGAGTCTTGAACTTCTGAACTAGAGAAGGAGGACCCCAACTAGCTCTCTTGGCTTCCTCTCGAGAAACTAAGTGGTCTCTCCTAAAATTATCAGGGTTCTCCCTCACAAGCTCTAATAGCTCTGCCATGACAGCAACTTTTGCCTTCTTAGGCATCCCGGTGAAGGCCTTTGGAACCTTGCCCCAATCCCAAGATAAGGACCACATCTTAGTAACTTGAACAAAGAAGAAACAATCCTTCTAATTCTTCAGTAAATCGTAGATGGCCTGATTGATCGGAAGGGCTCTAGGGGATAGAAAAATTCAATCCCCACTCTGTGCAAAGCGAAACATCACCCACACAGCGCCGACTGTCATTGTCCGAAAGTGATGACGCATGAAAATGCACATAGAGTAGAGATATTGTACGACATTGCAATGGAACCGTGCGATGGGCACTTGGAGAGCGGTGAGGATGTCGAGCAACTCCTGAGGGACCGGAAGACGAAGCCCACTCCTCAAGTGGGCCTCATACACGGTGATGAAGCCCTCAGGAGGGAAGCATGCTCCATCTTCCTTGCTGGGCACTCTAAAGACGATCTCCTTAGGGATGTTATACTCAACGTACAACAACTTTACATCACTGGCGCTGAGAACTAAGGAGATTTGGGAAACCATGAAAATGGAAGAAGATAGCAGAACATTTAGAATTTTTCAGGAAGGGAAGTTGAAGGAAAGCGTGGGAGGCTTGAAATGTAACGGACGGAATACTTAAAGGCGTGTAACGCCGGAGAAGGGAAAACTGTCTCTTAAACGTGCGCCCATTATTGTTGACAAGTGTTGCTCCTTGAAAGGGGCAGACGATTCAGATCCTTTGGCGCATTAATTACTGGGATCGCAAATCTACTGCGTGCAGACACATGGCCAACTTTTGGACTGACTGTCCGGCGACGTGATGGCGTGTCGCTTCGGCTCCCGCAATTCTTCAGATTTTGGCCAAGACGATCAACAAATCCGGTTAACGCTTCCTTCAACAGAAGTTCTCTGGCTTTTGATTAAGACGGTCAACGAATCTGGTCAACAATCTCTTCAGCCAGTTCCCTGAATTTTGGCCTAAACGGTTAACGAATCTTTCATCTAGTTCTCCAGATTTTGGCCTAAACGGTCAACGACTCCAATCAGTGAACTTCTATTGCAGCTCTCCAGATCTTGGCTTTACAGTCAACGACTACACCGGCACGGTCAACGGATCAAGAGTTTTCACCAGTTTCCTCACCAAGCTGGTAATCCCAACCACTCACGTCCTATGTTGAACATACTGGAGGCTGAAATCCCAAGCCACCAGCATGGGTACGCCAGTGATGGGTTGGTCCAAGAAGGAGGAACGACCCAAATCCATAATTGCCCATTCGAGTCTGGACAGTCAACGCTTGCCGTTGACCAGACGATCAACGCTTCCATTGACTGGAATCATGTAAGGTGGTCAACACTTCCATTGACTAGAAGCACGACTAGTTGGCCATCTACAGACTAGGCCTCAAGTGGGCCAAGCTCATTTTGGTCCACGCGACCGTCCTCGATCAGTAACAGTCTTCTCCCCTAATTCAGCGCCTTTAACAGAAGGCAATCTCAATAGTAGCGATCATTAACAGATTCAACACGCATTCCAAAAGAAAAACGCCAGGATCCCTTCCCTGTCTACTGAAAATCCTAGCGGTTACAAAACGTAGAAGGAAAGCGATTAATCCAACGATCGTTACTGCTATAAAGGCTCCATGCCAAAAAAGGCAGTGATCCCAGTAGAGCACGGGAATTAAACCCTTATGCATAAGAAAGGCAACCCAGAGCAACGCCTATAAAAGGTCACAAAATCTTCACTTCAAGGCACGCTGTCTATTGCTAACACACGCTCTCCATCGCCAATGCAGACACTTGCATGCTCTGATTAACCCACAAAAACTCTCTTCTGCAAAGCTCCCACGCTTTTGGAATACAATTCTCTCTCTGCTACTACATTCCTAAGGAACACAGTACTTAGATATTACGCCCCTCACGAGCCAACGAGACCTCTCTCCGCGAGAGTACTCATTCATCTCAAACATTCTCTACATTCTTTACTTTCGTCTTCTTGTTTCGAAGGCTATTTGCTAACTGAGCGTCGGAGTGTTTACGGTGGGACAACGTCCCGCCATCACCTGACCTCTCGTTTGTAATTGTAGTGTATAAGATCCAGACTCAATGAACAGAGTTGGACTCAGGCGATCGACTTGACCCGAATTTGTTCGAAATTTGGATCCATGACGCATCATTGTAATGTAGAATTGACATTGCCAAATGACATTGAATTAACAGAGTAATGCCCAAGGATGGCAGAAGCAGCTTCATACATGGCCGAAATGATGGCAAGGCGATTGAAGCCAGATAGCTAAAACTTACGGTCCTTTTAGGTACTTACAATATTGTCACTTGCAATGCCTTGATTAACGACTATACAATTCAGGTGCGATAGACCAACATTCTCATTAGCCTTTAGTTGATGCATTAGCAAGGATACTGTCAACTAAGAAGGGTACTGTCAAGCTTGTCCATAGTGATCTCATGGGTTGTATTCTCATTGTGATACCATTTGCGGATGTGTTATGAACTTTAGAGAATTAGATGCTTAAATGTTCTATCAACACTTACGATTATTTAATATAAAAATCGAATTCTTAGTCATTCACATAGATAAATCAATAGTAATTTTATATAATGAGAAACATGCATAGTGAGATTACACACATCAAATGATATTTAAAATTTTTTTAAAAAAAAATTAATTTGACTCT
>JAODPA010068339.1:0-10253 GCA_025585075.1 Nepenthes mirabilis | reverse complement strand
TCTCTATTTTATAGAAATTTTTGTTTCTTTTTTATTCATATAAAAGTTCTATAAACCAAATTTAACCTTAGCAATTAAACATTCCTTGATCAATGATTAGTTTTTAATTTTAATTTTTTGTCATAATCTCTTAAAGCTCTGTTTTAAAACAAATTTGGGATATTATTTTATTAATATTACCGTCCAGTTACTCTAACATCTATGTGCATCTGAGATTGAACAAATTATCTTTTAGGCATATGAAATTAACAGGTAAACGTTCCAAGTTGAACTAACCAGCACACACGGATGATTTGGACGGCTAATTTCAACAAACAATTTACCAAATCACAATCCAATCTGTATCGAATTGGATCCATGTACAGCTCTACAACTAGTATCAATTCAAACTGATAGTATTTTTATGTTCATAAGAAACAACCTGCAACTCCAATCATCAAACCAAACAGAGCCAAAACTCCATGCATGAAATTCTCACCTTCACCAGTTCCAAAACAGCAACAGTTGCCATGAGATCCTGCCTTCTTGCAGACATATGAACATGAAGATATACCATAACTCGAGATAAACTGAGTGTTAACAATCCTTAATTTGAGTTGTTACCGCCAAAACTGTCTCAACTATAATATAAACATACGTGCAATTATCTAAACATAAAATATTTGATTTAGCAGCTGAGTTAACTAAGCAGATCCCTTATTTGGAGTGCCACAAAGGGCAGAAAGAGCGTATTGCTTCAGCAGATACCAGATGAAGATATTGTGTCACTTTCCAGATCAAGCAGCATTAGCCATGGACTCTATTAGGAGCTGATAACCTTCTGGTACAGCAGTTTGAGTCCGAACGCACTGAGTTAATGCAGGTATATCAACATTAATGTCTAGAAACTTGGACAGAGCGAGCAGCAGATGGAAATCGGAAATTCGCTTCACAAATGGAAGTGACTTTGCTCGATCCAAATGATTCTTTAGAGCCTTCATTGTTACTGGGGAAGCTCTGTTCTCAACGGGAAATGAGCAGGAAAGCAGGCCCTGAATTACCATTAAAAGTTGATCTAAGAAGGCTTCTTCAGAAGAACAAACAACTAGACAATCGAACAGTAACAACGAACAAAACACACCTAATCTGAGTAAAAAAAAAAAAAAAAACAACAAAGAAACAACAGAAGAAAAGATATACACCCACTATGCTGAGTTTGAGTAAAGCAATTCTTCAGATTTAAAGAATAACAATTCTAATGCCCAAAGGTAGATTTTGGCTTACATGGCACCGCCTTCCTAACATCGTTGAACTCCACCATTGCTAAGGATTGACATTCTTCGCCAAAGCAGATGTACTAAGTTTACACTTTAATTTACATAAGACCATCCATCCCTTCCTAAAATCATATCTTTTTCCATTATTAATATCAGAGCAGACTGAGGCATCAATCTACACTCCAAACACCATCACTCAAGAATTCACTAGTTGCTTGCCAGAGAAAAGCAAAGCATTAAAAGTTGTAAGTTCATCCCTGAAAGTGGACAAAGGCTTGAATCTATTTATTTATCCAATTTTATTCTTCTCAGAAAAGGTTATCATAACCTCCCTCAAATACTTTGTTATCGTTTGGCACTCTTCTCTGGCGCATTATTGACTTCTCTCTGTGTATGTGTGAAGCACGTATCAATGTGACCCCCCCCCCTCTCTTTCCTTCGTTGGTGTGTGCCCACAAACGTCTGCACATATACAGACAACTAACTCATATATTATGAGACTAAACTAGGTTCTCAAGATTGTTAAAAACAAAAGGCCAAAAATTCTTAGCTTAATAAAAGCCTCTAGGGCATCATCCCAAGAGAGTGGCAATGAATCCTGGCTAAATGGCAGAAGGGGTTAAGGAAGGGGAAGGAAACACCCCATTGTACAACCTTATAGGAAATGGGCCTCCTAATGGACCAAAAACCTAACATATATGAAAGTTCAGTAGATGACCTGAGCATGTTAAAACAGATAGATGATGTAGCCAAGAAATATTGAAAAAGAAACTAACACATTTATTGATGAAAAGTGATTTGATTGAGGATAGAGGCAACAAGAAGGGAGAACATACGTTAAAAAAACGGTTCGATAGAACTAGTGAAAAAGGATTTCACAATGCTTTTAACTTTTGAGAATATTGTCTTCACTGACACAAATGGATGAGGATGATTCTCATAGCTGAGCCTACATGGTATGAGTTAAGTGCAGTTATAGTTTTAGTGTCTCAAGATACTACAATTTCGAAGAGGTTGCAAATTTGTGCAAATTGTCATCTATTCCAGTTTTGCAGACTTAAATCATTAAAGCCAGGTTTTCATTTTCTTTTTTTGATTGGCGAGGTACTTGTACTTGTGTGGCAGATTCAATATCAATGATGATAGTTGAGCAGGATGCAACAGCTTGTGGCATGGGGTACTGCCCATGGTTAAGTTTATCAATTTGTAATCAATTTCTAATTTTTTTGATCTCTAATTCGTTTGTAGCTTGATTTTGTAAAATTAATAAATTGGTCATTTTCATATTGTAATTATTTCTGGGTTTATATTCAGAAGACCACTGGGTGGGGCAATTATAACAGAATCCACTGGATGCATTAATTAAAAACCAGCACATGGTATATTAAATGAGCTGGTATAGGTGATCCACCCACGTAGAAATAAAATGTTTTTCAGTTCACCACATAAATGGCTTTTGCAATAAATTTTCTTCTCTTAATAAAGTTCTTCAATTTATTGGGACCAATCTATGTTTACTCATAATCAAATTTATGGCTATATTTTGATGGATTTCGAGTTTCTTACTACAATTTTCTTCAGCGGCTTTTGAGTTACTCAATGTGTGAAACAGAGGTTTTCTAGACAGAATAGTCAAATCTCATCTTCTTTCTATATTGATTTTGAAATTTCCAGAATCGTAGTCTACATTCTGTTAAGTGTGAGTGACCATCATTATTGACATATGGGTGGTGAAAAGATGAGGTTGTCAGGACAGAAGGGGAGAGACACAAACATTGAGCAAGATTAGTGATATGATTTTTTCTTTTTTAAATACAAGAGAAGATAGGCTCAGGACATTTGAACATTTGAACATTTGAACATGGTGTAGTAAGACTTAGTGACCAGGTCAGCATTGTGTTAGTGCCTAGTTGACATATTACAGTATTATTCATTGGTGTGATTGGTAATTGATATATAACCAAGTAGGGATGAAGATCAGAGTAGTGCAATAAAAAAATGAATGACTTGTACAACAGATGAGCAATACGATGCTTTCATTGACTGGACCTTTTTCTTCATATGGCCCCCTAAAGAATATGTAGTGGGTAAACCCCATTTGTTGCAACTCAAATCCACTTGCTTTCATAAGAAACTCAAATACCAGTTACAAGAAACAAACTCTGCTGCTATCTGAGACAATATCCCGAATTTAAGGGAGTAATTAACCATCTAACATAATACTATACTGCATTACCTCCCCAAGCAAAAGGAATATTCATTGTGAAAAATGAAAAAAAAATCAAAAAAACAAATCGTAGTTGCATCACAAAAGTGATCATCCATAGGAAACGGTCAAAACAATGCTCCTCATCATGGTTAGTCCTATCATAGGATGAAAGACTTTGAAAGCCTATGATCTCTGTAAGGTAGGAACCACTTCCATTCTGGATGGACTAATGCACAAGAAAAGCTGTGGGACTCGAAGAAGTGTGGTAGGATTTAATAGAATCATGATTACTTCATTGATTTATGAAGGGACTTCACAGCATAGGCAAAGCACAATCCTCTGCTGACTGCAAAATTTAATTAGTACTCAACATTACTATATATTAAATTATCAACTTGTATATTTACGATAGTTTCCATGCAATGTTCAAAGAAACAACTAAAGAGGAGGTCAATTCAAAGCTGCACAACCCATATTCCTAAGCCTTCACTCATCTGCATGGCTGAAAAGTTAATGTGATTCAAAAATTCCCCCCTTGTCGTAACGACACCCTATTGCAAACAGTCTGAGAATCTGTTCATTCAAACTAACTCTTGCCTAGACTTTAAGTGTGGACTCTTGATTCCATTGAACCAACTGAATCCTCATCGTTGATCTTAAAGATTCTTAAACTGTTTCCATCAGATGATGTCTTACATAACTAACCGTATAGATTTTATACATGTGGCCCTCTTATCGGATATTGTAGAAGAGTAAGAATATTTCATATCTATTATTGATCTCACATTTATACATATTACATTTCCACCAATCTAAAATCATTAAAAAAGAATAAATCTCTCTAGGGAATATCCTATTATCCAGATGGCCGGATTCTAGTAGTATATTTGGAAAGAGATCAATCAAATATAACAATACAATCTCGCTTTTAGTCAAAGATAATTTCTTTGATTTTCTAATCAGTTAAATCTCTTAATTGCCAATTAGCCGCTTGATTGCCAAGTCAATTAAGCCCATTCAATTTCAATCCAATCCTCCAAATAACAAATAAGATCATCCAGGATAAGCCAACAATATGTCAATTCCCCCTCAAGCTGGTATGCTAATATCGTCCATGCCCAGCTTGCTTGCAATTTGTTGAAATAATCGACTTAATAGCCCCCTGGTAAGGATGTTTCATGAATTACTTGTTTGTTGAGATATAGGGGGTGCTGATCAGATCACTAGCTAGCTTCTCTTTGATAGTGTTGTTCCATTTCTACATGCTTGATTCGATCATGTTGTACTAGATTATAGGCCATATTAATTGCCAAGTGCAGCTTCATGTTTCCTTCCCATCTAATACTCAAGCCTTCCATAATTTCTTAGGCCCTAGAAGTTCACAAATAGAGTGTCATGGCCCAAAGCTCTGCCTTGGCACTCAGTGCTCAATAGCTACCACCTCTTGTTTCTTGCTCCTCGAGATTATTGGGTTCCTTCTTAAAAGAGTACAATACCCCGATGTTGACCCCTAATCTACTTATGATCCAGCATAATCCACATTTGTGCATGCTTCCAAGCCAAGTTCTTCATTATTTTGGAAGAGAACACCTTTCACTTGAGTAGACTTCAAGTACTGTAGAAGCTATAGTACAACCTCCCAATGACACTTTCTAGGATAGTCAATGAACCGGCTTACCACTTACCATGAAAGCTATGTTTAGTTGTTTATGAGACAAATAGATAAGCTTTCCTACAAACCTTTGGTACCTCCCCCTCCTCGACTAATCATTTTGGGTAGCTTCTCTTAAACTTGTGATTTTGTTCCATGTGAGTTTCAAAGGGATTACATCCCAGCATCCTCATTTCTTGTGGTCGGTCAAGAATGAACTTTTGTTGGGGATTTAAATATGCCTATGTTGGAGTATGCCGCCTCAATTCCCAAAAAATTATTTTAGACTCCCTGGTACTTTTATCTCCAATTCCCTTGCCAGCTACTTCTTGAGTTTTTCAATCTCAACAATGTCATCTGCGGTTATGTTAATATTATTAATATAGACAGTCAGGATAGTAATCTTACCATTTCATGATTTCTTGACGAAGAACATATGATCACCTTGTGATTGCTTGAAGTTCAACTTTTTCATTGCACTGGTAATTCCAAACCATGCTCTAGGGGATTATTTCAACACGTATATGACTTTCTTCAACCAACACTGTCATGTCCCCAAACTTACGGCCTGATTATATTAATTATTGACCATTGTTTAAGTTAATTGAAAATTTATTCCTTAATTCCTTGAAATTCATTATTTATTCACCAACCAAAACCCAATAAAACGACATCAAGATGTCAACTCGAAAAATGACAAATATTGATAAATGACCCCAAAAAAGTGATAAGTCAAATCACAAGATTTGAAACATTATACCTGAAAGTGGCTCGGATTATCAATCATACATGTTTTCAAAACATATATAAGGAGAGTCGTCCCCACAAAGATCAGAGTCAACAAAATCATAACTTAGACATACCGCTGGGATACCAAAATTGAACTAAATTACTAATAAATATAACCATAATTTAATTATTATAGTACCATAAAACTACAACAACATAACACCCTTACTCTACTTTTTTTTAACAATATACATCATCCGAATTCAATTTTCAAATTCTATTTCCTCAAACGGCCTTCCTTTCAACTTTATCCACCTGCAAGTGTGGCCTAAGTTCTCTAATTTAAAAGATTAGTGAAAATTAAAGTAATAGTAAGCCAACTACTCAGTAAAGCATATGATTTTCATAATTTAATAAATACTGTTTATCAAAACATGCTGGAATGAATATAATCTAAAATCATGTGCAATATCATATAATTTTCATAACATTTTATGCATAATTTCAAGTTAATAATTAAAAATTTTTACTTTAAACCGTGCATCCTTAAAATATGCTCAAATCATGCAAATTTTTGTGGACCAAGGATCAGTATGGGCCTCACCGACAAATGAACGAATAATCGAAACTCGAGTTATATATATTTCCATACAACTAAAGACCATACGTTATTATTCAAAACCCATAGGTAGGCTGCCAAACATATAACCCTGTAGATGAGGTCAAACGTCAATTTCAACATACGGATGATAGGTTCGAATTTCGATTATTACTATAATATACTAAAACATGTTATAATATATCACCACTAATTTTTTGAACAATATGTGCATAATCAAATGAAAAACTTTATGCAACTATGAACAATCCTTTATATTTTCTCATACCGGAGGAAATATTATTGTCTTTTACCTTTTTATAGAGTTTTTCCTTCTTAATTCTTCAAATACATGGCATGCAGTGCATCATAATTCTTTCAGGAACTTGAATATGAAATTTTAAAATATGTAAAAGCTATATTATAAAATTTCTAAGCATGTAGAAGCATTCATGAAAAGAATTGTAGAAAAAAATCAGTATATTTGTGTAGTTTCAACAAAGATTTACAACATGCATGGGCCTATATGCGAAAATCAAGAATATATAGGAGCGTTTAATCATAATTTTGAAACACATAAGAGTATGGTTGTAGGAAATCAACTTGGAAACACAATGAACATGAAATGAGGACATGTATTTCATAAAAGTTTTATGGAANATGCACGCACCTGGTGATCAAAAATCTTCACTACAACCAAGAAAAAGTCATTGTCAACCTCCCTAACATCCTTCCCACCAACAACAACATCCTTCTTCATCCGTGACACCTTGGGATCAACCTCCCCCTCTGCTCCCTCCAGATCAAACCACCCTTCCTTAAACAATCTAATACACACATCACTCATCTGAAAGGCCTCAAAATGTACATCAGCCCCTCCTTCTTCGTTCACCTCCAGCTTCACCAAAGCCGTCACCCATTCCTTTAGTCCACTTTCCCCATGCAAATTCACTGCCTGAGCGACCTCCAGATTTGACATGGTGTAATCCTTCTTATTCTGCCCTATTGTTTGTGTAAATATAAACCCTACTCTCTTCATTCCCAACCCTGTTGCAATTGCATCCACCAGTTTCTCCTCATCACTATCTCTTATCAGCATCAACCTCTCTTCTGTCCCCAATTGTGGTGGCTCATAGATAAAGTCCACCTCAATCTTTCCCTCATCAGAAACAGTGCCATACATGAAACCCCCACGCTTTACAGCAAAAGCTAGTGTGTCATTGACATAATGCTGGAATGTGTTAGCTGCATCACGATCAAAGGAGACAAGCTCACAATGTGCATTCTCCTGTCGGGTGACTCGCATCTGCTTAGCAATCAGATCATCCATTGTCATCTTCTTGCCAAATGAACCAGCTGGGCTAAAGTTTGGCTTAGGACCGGAAACTTCACGTGAACCTTCATACGACAAAAAAATCATAGAGCCAGGACCAATGTTAAGGGAAGAGATCAGGGTTTGGGGATTAGACATATCAGTGAACTGGGTGAGTTCAGCAGGGTTTTTGGCAAGTAAGAGATTTTGGTTTAGAGAGAGTGTCTGCTTGGATGCAGGGACATGGAGCTGGGACTCAATTAGAGATTTAAGTTGTGGAATTGTAATGTTTGGGTTGTCAATGGAAACTCTTTCAATGCCATCACGGCTTCGAATTCTGATAATCATCTTTGGGGATGTGAGGAATTTTACAAACAGATTGATGACTGAAGTATCCTGCTGAATGTTTTCCTGGTTCTGATACTTCTACTAATGTTTTTAGCCGCAATAGATAGCTCTTCTATTCCTCAACTTCTTTTCTGGATCTTGACCTCAACCTGAAAAACCCAGAGGCATTTATGGAAGTACTGCCACAAATAAGCCAGAAGAAGCCACATACAGATTTCAATTCATATGGAAGGATACGCAATAGTGAAGGTCATAGGAGCACAAAACAGACATAGCATATAACCAAAAGAAGACTATAAAGGTACAAAAAAATCTACAATAACATAGGGCTGAATCAGCACACACACACACACACTCTGGAGTAGAAGCATTAGAAACACTACTTGATGGAAGCCTTAAGTTTCACATTCCTTGAAAGCTCTACTTTTCCAGGAATCTACATAAAAAATACCCACCACATCACCAACCCTCCATAAAACAAATAAACAAATAATCAAAAAAGAACCGACAAACATCAACCAAGAAGTGGAAAGAGAGAGTCATATGAAGACCAATACTAAATTATCTACTCGCTCATTTCCTGCCATATATACACCATGAAACAAAGAGCAAGACCGTGAAATAAAACGCATGTATTTGAGGTAATTATACACAGGAAGGTTGTAAGAAACATGTGTTTTCCAGCCCATCTGGAAAAATTCCAATAGCTGTATTAAGGTCCAAGCATATGAAGAAACAGTGACAGTAGTGTTTTGGTTTTCTTACCCCAACTGTTATGTTGCATTATTCTATGTATATATTGTTGGCACACCATCATACAATGAAAACCACAAGGTCTAATGTAATCATATACTTCAGAAGTGCAGCAACTATTTTGGATGGAAACAAAAAAGTCTGCTGTCGTAGACCTAACACATATGGACTACACAATTACCCAATTAATTGGGGATGGAACAAAGACGATTACTATTTGAATACTCAATACTTCATTCACCAGGCTAGCTCAGCTAGTCGAACAGCTACAATAGTTGGAGTTATATATTTGGAATTTACTCCACAATATAAGATGACAGATCAGGGAGTCTGGGTTGTTAACAAAGAAAAATAATTACCATACTTGATAAAATACAATTTTAGGTTTTCCATAACAGCATAATTTGTCCTCTTTCTTTGTATGAAACTAACCGTGAGCACAAAATTGACGATACAGCTAAGTAATCACAGGAAGCCGCAGAGATTCACGAATCTTCTCGAAAGAAAGAAATGGTGAGATAACGAAGGCGCGATAGAGAGTTGGATATACAGACAGTTACAGAACACAAAATTGTTACCCAGATGTGCTGCACGAGGATGGACCAAAATAATGGAAAGGCATTACCTTTTCTCTTTCAGCAAAATTCAAACACTCACAATTGGCATAGAAATGGTAGGTCTTTAGTTGATAGTAAAGTTAATTTATTGGGAAATTGAGGTCTTACAATGCAGGGATAAGGCTAAATACCTCGGATCCTTACCAATCGACGATGTCTGGGCGGTCCTTTCTACAACTTGCATAAAGAAAATAAACCATAGATATAGTGCATCACAATTATGTGCTAAAACAGTACCGCAATTAAACAATTTTCAGAAATAAAAAAAGGGCAAAACAAAATGATGTATCTTTCAATTCCAGAACAATGCTAAATTCATGATCCTTTAGGCTCAAAAACCGACGACAGAACACTTCAATAATCAGATTCAGACCTCCTCACCTGGTCAATCTGAAGGAGCAAGCCGAATCTATAACCTCTAGAAGTTAACGAAAGTTGAGAAAAGAAAACATGGCAAACATACAAACCCCCCGGCCAAAAAGACAGAGGACCGTGAGGCAAGAAACTGGAGAGTCGAATCAAATTATGCCCCAAAGCCAGAGCAAGAGCCCACGCGGCACGAAGATGAGGCAGCTGCTTTGTTTGCTACGCAAGACTTGATTTTTACTTATTATTATTATTTTTTCATTAGGTAAACTTACAAGCAAATACATACAAACTCATCATCAACTTTACACTTGGATTGTAATATTATCGTCAATTTTGATTCAATTCAATTTTATTCCAAAAAGTATTTGATTTTATTGTAGCTTTTATAAAGTAACCATATTCTAATTAAAT
>JAODPA010068338.1:0-10253 GCA_025585075.1 Nepenthes mirabilis | reverse complement strand
ATGTCAATATTTATACGAGGGCCGTTTTGGGCCTACATTGACTTTGGACCAGTCCATTTTCGGTATACCCATCACTAGCCCCCCATGCCAGTGGCCAGAATTCTGGCCTCCGGTATGTCAATGATGGGATGTCCCTTACTGCCCATCGTCGTTTGAGGATCTCGGAGGACTCTATGAAAGGCATAGAAGAAAGTTTGACCGGAGCTGTTGACCGTCTTGATCAACTCTGGAGAAAAATATTGACCAGAACTGTTGACCGCCTTGGTCAGTTTCGGAGAAGAATATTGACCAGAATTGTTGACCGTCTTGGTCAGTTTTGGATAAAAATATTGACCAGAACTGTTGACTGTCTTTCACCAGTTCTGGAGAAGAATGTTGACCAAAACTGTTGACCATCTTGGTCAATTTTTTGGAGAAGAATATTGACCAGAACTGTTGACCGTCTTGGTCAATTTCGGAGAAGAATATTGACCAGAACTATTGACCGTCTTTGGTCAGTTTTGGAAAAGAATATTGATCAGAATTGTTGACCATCTTTGATTAGTTTCGGAGAAGAATATTGACCAGAACTGTTAACCATCTTTGTCAGTTCCGGAGAAAAATATTGACCAGAACTGTTGACCGTCTTTGGTCAGCTTCGGAGAAGAATATTGACCAAAACTGTTGACCGTCTTTGGCCAATTTCAGAGAAGAATGTTGACCAAAACTGTTGACCAGCTTGGTCAGTTCCGGAGGACTTTCTGTCAGCCTTGATGGACACGTGGCCATCAGCCGGCTTACAGGCCAGAAGAAGACACGCGTCTCCTTTTGATTCGGTGGATATCCTGGCCATTAATGCGTTAAAGATCCACCTTTTGAAGAGCCAAGTAGGGAGGCAACACGTGGCAAGACTGATGGCATCATTTATGAGGGGTTTTAAAGCGTTCTCGCTATTCAAGTTTCCCTCCACGTTTCGAAAGCCATCTTTGCCTCCTAGCCTTCGTCTTCTTCGTTCCCAACTTCTCAGAAACCCTAGTCCTTCCAGTAATCCATGGCCTCCGTCACTGATATCACCTCTATGCTTAGAGAGGGGGACGTTAAGGCTTTGTGTGTAGAGTTTAACATTCCAAAGGAAATCGATTGGAGGGTCACGGGAAAGGATGAGAGAGCCTTTGCTCCACCGGCAGGGCATATCACAGTTTATGAGGCGCACTTGAGGAGCGGTCTCCGTCTTCCGTTGCCGAACGAGTTGCTGTCCTTTCTGCGAGCCCTACAAGTCCCAATAGCTCAACTCCACGCCAACGCCGTTCGGTATCTCTGTACCTTATGTATTTTTCTTCGAAAACATTCTAAGAAGCTAAGAATGTCGATGGTGAGGGGCTTGTTTAAAATAAACTAGGGAGAAGAGTGGATATTGGTTGTCCCCCGTTCTGGCCTAAAAATAAACACGGCCATATACGACTCGTTGAAGAACTGAAAAAAGCGTTTCTTTTTTGTGAGTGTGGGGGCGACCTAACCCCTTGCGAAGGACTGGGGTCAAGTTCCGGAGGCGTATACGAGGACGCCGTCTGTGGTGGAGATGGCGGCCCTAGAGTGGTTGACCGATTTGGTCAAGAAGAACCCTGCTGACTTTAAGAGGGACTTCCCGATTTTCAGGGCGGAAACCAGGAAGGTGAACTGAAGACCGCCTTTTTCGGTTCAAAATCGCATGCCGCCAACGAGGATGATGCAGTCGGAGGACTCCAAAGGCTTGATCGTCCGTATGCGACATATTGATGAAGGGTTTATCGGCACATTGCCTGAGAAGGTGCTGGAGACGCATTCATCATTGTCGTCCCGCGTTGATTACGTCACTGTTGGGATCTGCAGATGTCCTGGCAGTACCACGGGCCTGGAGGAGACCCACGAGAACCGGCCGGTGGACTATGGACAGGGAGTCATCCTGGCGCAGCTCGTGCGGCAAGCGGTTCCTTGTGTGGCGTTGACAGAATCCTTTACAGTGCCTGCTTGCGAGCCAGTGGCAAAGGCGCGGGAGCCATCCGGTAGCTCTCCAGTCGCTCGGACTTTTGGTGTGGAGCCAACGGTGGAGCTTGATCCTCAAACAGCTGCTCCGAAGGCTGCAGTTGAGGAGCCCGCAGTTGCCATGGACGATACTGATGAGCAGTTGGAGAGCATTTTGGAGGAAGCTGCCACCAGCTCGGCTCGAGAGGATGCTCCTGGTCCACCATCGCCTGGGCCAGGTCTGGAGGACAGGTCTGTGAGGAGATTTTGTGAGGTATGATTCTTGGTGATGGATTCCTCGTACTTTCTCATTTCTCAGATTTATGACTTGTTCTTCGTTTTTTTTCTTGTGCGGTCGAGGAAGCTAGTTTCTGCCATCTTCAAGGAGATAGTGTAGCACAACCAAGCAATTGCCGATAGGGGGCGGAGATCGCCTGACTGGATGCCTGACTGGCTGCTTCGGGAGGCGAGCACCGCGAGAAGACTACACCCCTCGAGGCGGTCTTGGCGGGAGTGGAGACGAAGAATGCTAACTTGAAGGCCGAGGTTGCCTGCTTGAAGGAAGAGGTTGAGCAAGCCAAAACACGCATTAGTAGACTTGCCGGGCGGGTAGCAACCCTGGAGAATGACCTGAGTCTCCGTATCTGCCCCCACGAGATCGAGGGCATGATGCACGCGCGGCTGTTGGAGGGGATCAACGTAAGTCGACGCATTACGCGGTTGATTGATCCTGGCTTCCCAGTTGAGTTCATCAATCTGTCCAACAGAGCGGCGCAACACAGAGACGACCTCATGGGGGAGCCTCGTGAAATTCAGGGGCCTTCGCCGCCCCCGTAGCCCCCTATGTTGTACATTTTTGTGACCTCCTTTGTATTCATGTACATAAAATGTAATTTGTAACATATTCAAAGCAATAAAATGAAAGTTCTTCCCAATTTTGTGTCCATTTGTCTTTTACTGCCTTTTGTATTTGCATGCTTTGTTGCATTGGGCGGCCAATTTGGTTGGCCGGCTGCCATTGTTGGGCTGCCTAAGAAGCGAAGTCTTTAGGCTTGGCAGGTGCTTATGTTAACCAGCCTGGTGGCGCCGTCCAAGTGATGACTTGGACAGCCAACATTGGAGAAGGATGCTTCTCCCTTCGACCGTCGCTAACTGATAACGCTATCTCCTCATAGAGGAGGTCGTTGCGTGTGTTGCGTAAGCCCCCTAAGGTTTTGACAGCTATCGGACCACTTGGATGATCAAGGTTTAATACGACCGCTTATGGGTCACTCGGATGACCGAGATTCATATTAAACAGCTTATGGGCCACCTGGATGACCAGGGTTTATAGTAGACCGCTTGTGGGTCATCTGGATGTCTAGGGTTTAAATACGACTGCTAATGGGCCGCTCGGATGACCGATGTTTAAGTTCGACAGCTTATGGACCGCCTGGATGACCAAGGTTTAACGAGAGGATGAAGACCCTCCCGACTTAGGGGCAGTCTAGGTCGGGTAACCTGCAAGAAAAACATATGCATACGCACATAGGAAGTATGCTAAGTAAACACTTATTTTTTGCGAATTCAAAACAAACAAACGAGTGCAAACAACAATACAAATGCGTACCTGCGTCTGCTACTAGAAGTATCGTCTGAGGTGGATTGCGTTCCA
This sequence comes from Nepenthes mirabilis, assembly GCA_025585075.1. NCBI lineage: Eukaryota > Viridiplantae > Streptophyta > Magnoliopsida > Caryophyllales > Nepenthaceae > Nepenthes > Nepenthes mirabilis. The sequence goes on along the minus strand of JAODPA010068338.1, from coordinate 6,619 downwards.
CGTTCGCGGAACCAATTTTCTGTCCTGGATTCGGAGTTTGTAGGCACCGTTTCGCAGGACGGCAAAGACGAGGAAAGGCCCTTTCCAATTAGGGGAGAGCTTATTGCGGCCGGCCAGCTTGCCTGTGGCCTCGATGCCCCGTAGGATCAAGTCTCCTACATCGAGTCATCGTGCCTTAACTTTTTTATCGTAGTATCGGGCGATCCGATATTGGTAGGCCGCTGTTCGTACTCTAGCACAGTTACGGGCTTTCTCTAACAAGTCTAAGTGCTCCCTAATTTTTTGGGAGTTAGCCAGTGGGTCGAAGGACTCCACTCTGAGACTTGGAAGCCCGATTTCGATTGGGATTACCGCCTCAGTCCTGTAAAAAAGGTTGAAGGGCATCTCGAGCGTTGGTTCCTTCGGGATTGTTCGATAAGACTAAAGAACGGAAGGGAGCTCGTCCGCCCAGGAGCCCCCTGTGTCCTCCAACTTAGTTTTTAACCGGTGGAGCAGCGTTCGGTTTGTCACCTCCACCTATCCGTTTGCATGGGGGTATGCCACCTAAGTGTGGACCAATTTGATGGCAAAGCTGGTGCAATACTTGGTGAAGTATTTCCTCGAGAATTGAGTCCCGTTGTCGGTCACATCGACCTCGGGGACGCCGAATCTACAGACGATGCTCTGGCGAAGGAACTCCAGGGCGTTATTCTCTGTAATCTTAGCCAGTAGGATGGCTTCGACACACTTAGTGAAGTAGTCAATGCCCACGAAGTTAAATTTTCTTTGCCCCGTGGCAATGAAAAACGGGCCGAGAAAATAAAGCCCCCATTATGCAAAAAGCCAAGGGGTCTGAAGGGTCTTCAGATCTGTGGATGGCTGGTTGTGAAGGTTGCTATGAAGCTAGTAGCTTTCACATTTCTTCACAAACTCTAGCGCGTCTTTTTTCATCGAGGGCCAGTAATAGCCCTAGCGCATGGCCTTGAAGGCTAAATTTTTTTCGCCAATGTGCGACCCACAGATCCCGAGGTGGACCTCGCTTAAAGCCCAGTCAGCCTCTTTGGGAGTTAGGCAGCGGAGGTATGGAGCCGAGTAGCCACGGCGGTATAACCGTCTGTCAACCATATCATATGAGCCGGCTATCTTCTTGACCCATTTGGTCTTCTCTACATCCTCTGGTAACGATCCGTCCGGCAGATAGTTTAGGAAAGGTGTCATCCAATTTTCTGCTTCGAAAATCTGTATTGCCTCTCGCTTCTCGATGTTGGGAGCGTCTAGGAACTCCCGCATGTCCCTCGAATACTGTTTTGGATTTTTGGCAACAGCGGCTTTAGCTAGCTGGCCCGCCTTCCAGTTTCAGTTCGGGGAACGTGAACTAGTGTCAGTTTGTCGAAACCCTGGGCGACCTCCCTTGCCTTTGCCAAGTACTTGGCCAAGAGATGGTTGTTCGCCTCAAAGCCTCCGTTAACCTGGTTAACAATCAGCTCGGAGTCACTGTAAACTGCCAGTCTCTTGGCAGAGTGTTCCTTGGCTAACTGCAATCCGACTAACAGGGTCTCGTACTCGACAATGTTGTTGGTTGCTGAAAAATTGAGCCTGAGGGAGTATTTCACCTCAGACCCGTCGGGGGTCGTAAGGTCCACTCCAGCACCACTGCCCGTATCCATAGACGATCCATCCACGTGGAGTATCAATTCTAGAACTCCGTCAAGAAGTTCCGCACTTTCCTTGGGCTATTCTTTAAGGATTGGGGTTGTAATCTCAACAATGAAATCAACCAGCGCCTGTGCCTTTACAGTAGGCCTGGGCTGGAATTCAATGTCGAACTCGCCCAACTCGATAGCCCATTTTACTAACTGTTTAGAAACGTCGGGTTTTTAGCGTATGTTTTTCAGCGGTCAGTCCATGAGGACCACTATTCGGTGGGCTTGAATATAAGGCACTAACTTCCCCGCGGAGAATATTAGCGCCAAGGCTAATTTTTCTACGCGCAAGTAACGGATCTCTGGGCCGGTCAACGTTTTATTCACGTAGTAGATCGACCGCTGAGCGTCAGAGTCCTGGCGCACGATGACAGAACTGAGGGATGCCTCCGACACTGCCAAATAGAGATATAATTCCTCTTTGCCCTTGGGTGACACCAACAACGACGGACTGGCCAAATACTGTTTCAGTTCATCAAAAATGGTATGGCATTCCCCTGTCCATTGAAACCGGTTGGATTTTGTTCCTCTAAAGGCTTTGAAGAAGGGCTGGTACTTGTCATCAGACTTCGCAAGGAAGCGGGACGATGCTGCCAGCTGTCCAATCAGTCACTGGACGTCCTTTACATTTCGTGGCGGAGCCATGTCGGCGAGCGCCTTGATTTTCTCTAGGTTTGCTTCGATCCCCCGTTAGAAGACGATAAAACCTAGGAATTTATCGGAGGCTACTTCGAAGATACACTTAGTTGGATTCAGCTTCATGTGATACTTACGGAGCACCTCAAATGACTCTTCTAGGTCGCAGATGTGGTCGTCGATGACCTTACTCTTGACGAGCATGTCGTCAACGTAGACCTCCACGTTGCAACCAATTTATTTTTTGAATATTTTGTTGACCAGCCGTTGGTAGGTCGCTCCAATACTTTAAAGTCTAAAAGGTATTACTTTATAGCAGTAGGTGCCCTGATCGTTCATGAATGAGATGTGCTTATCGTCCTCTGGACTCATCCGGATCTGATTGTTACCCGAATAGGCATCCATGAAACTTAGCAACTCATGTCCGGCTGTTGAGTTAACCAGCAGGTCGATCCTGGGCAAGGGAAAGCTGTCCTTCAGACAGGCTTTGTTAACGTCGGTAAAATTGACGCACATCCGCCATTTCTCATTGCTTTTTTTTACCAAGACGATATTAGAAAGCCAGCCCGGGTAATGGACTTCTCTAATGAAACCTATGTCCAGCAGCTTCTTCACCTCCTCTCGGATGGCGATCAGCTTTTCAACGGAGTGGTTCCTCCGCTTCTACCTAACGGGTTTTCGGTTAGAGTCAAACCCCAACTTATGGACCATTATCTCTGCTGGGATTCCAAGCATGTTTGCTGGAGTCCATGCAAATAGGTCAGCGTTCCTTCGCAGGAACGCAATCAGTTCATCACGCAGTGGTCCGATGAGTGAGCCGCCGATCTGTACACACTTCTCCGGCTCCTCCGAGTCCAGTGGGATTACATCCGTGGCTTCATCGAACTGCGCTTGCTGAAGGATTATCTCATCTCGATGGTCGAGTTTTTCAATTGTTCTAGTGCTGCCACTAGGGGCAACCTGTGACATGTAACAGGTTTGTCCAGTAACTTGGTCTCCAAGCACCTCTCCGACACCGTAGGGTGTTGAAAACTTCATTTTGAGGTGTGAAATCGAAGTAACCGCCCCTAACGCTGTCAAGTATGGTCTGCCCAGTATGGCGTTATATACTGAGGGTAGGTCGACTATCAGGAAGGTGAGCGTTCGACTCACTGTTTTCGGATAAGTACCCAAGGTGACTTTCAATTGGATAGTCCCTTGAACGGGCACAGGCTCGTTGTCGAGGCCGTATAATTGGCCTTCGGCAGGTTTTAGTTGACTTTTTTAAGACAAATTTGAAGAATGCATCCAAGTAAAGCAAATCTTTTGAACTTCCATTATCGACGAAAACTCGCGTCAGCTTGTAGTCGATGCTACCATCCGAAACAAGTATGGATACAACGAGGGGATCAGCATGGGGGGATATTACATGAACTAAGTCATCATCATTGAAGCTAATGGTGTTGTCCGTCGTGCGTTGCTTCTTCCTCCTAGTCTGCTGTTCCTCGCTGCCGAATGAGTTTTTAGCAGGTCGGGTGGTAACCATATTAACCACCTCTACTGCAACCCGATTTCAGGGAGGAGACCGTTCCTTCCCCTCTCCGTCAGCTGCTCCAAAGTTCTGTCCGGAGCTCCTGACGTATTTTGTGAGGTGCCCTCTGCGAATCAGCTCCTCGATCTTCCTCTGCAACGTCTTGCAGTCCTTCATCGTATGCCCAGCAGATCGCTGTACTTCTACTGGTTCTCAGAGTCTTTTTTTAATGGTTTTGGCCACTTTAAAAACTTCTCTCTGCGGATCTACATGAGGACGTTAGAGTGTGTGTCCGTGAGAGGTGTGAAGCTGGTGGGCCTGTAATCTCTGCGCTCCGGGGGCCCAGTTCTGTGTTGCTTCTGGCAGAAGTGATCTCCGCCGCCGTACTTCCTTTTTTCCTATCCAGGGAACGATCGAGGCTGATCCGTCCTCTCTGGACGTTTTGCCTCGTTGGCCTTCTCTGCCGAGCGTATGCCCGCGTAACGGAATCCGCTTCCCAGAAAGTTTGGGGATTCCCCTGGGCCAGGTGCTTGAAGAAGTCCCCGTAGGTTAGCACGGAGATAAAACTGCCCAACTTCATCTCCTCTGTGATCCGAAAAATCCGCCTAGCCTCCGCCACAAAAAGATCTAGGAATCGCCGTAGGTTCTCTCCCGGTTTCTGCTTGATGTGGTAGAGATGCCACGACTGCTTCTCTTTCCGCCGGCTCAAGGCGTACTGAGCCAGGAAGAGATCCGTGAGTTCACAGAAGCTGCTGATGGTGCCTAAAGGGAGGTGATGGAACCAAATTTGGGCATCTCCCTTCAGCGTGAGCTGGAAGCAACGGCACATCGTTGAGTCTTCCAACCCTTGTAGACTCAGATGGGTGCGGAAGTGATCCAAGTGGTTAACCGGATGGCTGCTCCGATCGTATGAGTCAAGGGAAGGCATCTTGAACTTGGTGGGCAGTGGATGGCTCAGGATCTCCGCTGTGAAAGGAGATCGGTCCAAGTCGATGGCGCACTCTTCATCTTGGAACACACGGTTCCAGATTTTGTCCACTCGTGGATCTGTACGAGTGGCATTTGCTGATCTTTTGGAGTTAAGGTAAGCCCTCAGCTCCATCTTATCTTTAGAAGGTTCAGCAGTCGGCTGGCTGTTGCCTCCAGCAGACCTGGCAGTCCTGGATGCTCGCTCCTGGACTGTGTTTCTATCTTCGGCCCAAGAGTATTGGGAATTTCTTCTCTCCGGACTTTCTCGCGGAGTTGTGCTCCCGGAGAGTTCTTCAGTCCTGTTCTAGCCAGGAACGCGGGAAGAGGCTGGGATCAGATTGTTCCGGGATCTCTCGGGCCTTTTGGCCTGTTTCTTTTTCCTCAGACCACCTGTTTTGGTGGCCGGTGTAGGGACAGTTGCCGGAGGAGTTGCCTGCAGTCGCTACCCGTTTTGAGAGCAAAGTATTTGGAGCAGACTCGTATTGGCCTGCATCTGCTCCATCAACTGTTGAAAATAGGGCGCTAGAATTCCACCCGTAGCCCCGTTGACCATGGCACCAACAGCGTGGTCCTGGTTGGGGTTGGTGATATCTCTAGCGTGATCGCTAGCTTGGGCTCTCATGTTCACCATTGCGGATGCAGAATCAAATGGTGAAAAAGAGAGCACTGTGCAGATTTGTGGTTGGCTTTTGTAAGTGCTTCCCACAGACGGTGCCAATAATACATACCTGGATCCCACTTCGAACAGATTCGGATTTGTCTGGATGATTTGAACTGGCTCCGTTTACTGAGTGTGAATCCTACACACCACTAAAGCGAACAAGAGATCAGTGTGTCGACGGGAGGTTATCCCATCGAAAATACTCCGACGCTCAAGTCAGTAAAGCCTCCTATGATAGGAAAGATAATGCTGAAAAGCGAGAGAAGGTAAGATGATTGATCGATCAGGAGTGTTGGCTTGTCGAGGACGTGAGCGATCGATTTCTACTCACAGAGAGCGTAAGGAAACGATGTTCTGAAAGCGTGGAAGCCTCCGGAAACGACTCTCGAGAATCCGATTAGGTCTCCAGGAAACTGGAGGCGTCTGGTGGGATCTGAATGTCTGGAAGAGTGAAAGAGACGATGGGTCTCCGTCCAATACTCTGTCAGCGTTCGTGGATGTGAGAGTTTTCTCTGTGTTCGTAAGCAACAGCTTGGGTACGTGAAAGATCATTTCTGTAAGCCAGAAATTGCATGTAAGAGCCTCTCGTGTGTAAGTAAGAATGTCTTTTTCTCATAATGTGTCAACAAGAAGTCGTAAGCCAAGATCGGGTCCCTTGAATGAGAATTCTAGGGTTTACTTATGGTTGACAGGGTGATCTCCCTCCTTTGGAAGGTGTGATCCCTTGCGTTATTCTTGGTTGACCTGCCTTTCAGAGCTGATTCCAGTTGCCAAACTGACCAAGATAGTTTCCTTCCACGGCGGTCAGCGGCTTTCCAAACTGTTCACCTTACTTACGTGTATTTTACTGTTGGAGAGCCCCAGTTGGCAGGAAATTGAAAAAATCTGGCGCCTTCCTTATAAAAAAGGCACTGATTTTGTCAATGTCCATTTTGAGAGCCAATTGGGATCGTGGAAGATACTGGAAGAGCCGTTGCTGGCCGTCTGATAGATCGTGGGTTCAAGTGGGCCAAGTACGTAACAGTAAAATAACCTCTGTTGGGCCTACTGCTACAGTATACCCGGTCAACGTTTGAGTTGACCGTCCTAGGCCTTTTAGGGTTTGGGTCTATTCTCCAATTGGGCCGTTCACGAGTTGACCGTCCAACAGGCCGTTTTGTG
>JAODPA010068337.1:0-10254 GCA_025585075.1 Nepenthes mirabilis | reverse complement strand
TAGAGTAAATTATTTTATACCCAGACTACTCTTCATCATATCATTATGTACTATCAAGAGGGTCCTACCAACATCTGTGGTTTGATAAATCACTCAATATCTCTAATTATCTATATAATACTCATAAATTTCGCAAGACAAATAAATATATCTTTGAAATTAATGGAATAATTTCAGTATAGGATAATGTGGACTACACTAAGATATCCTGACACCCATATCATCCAAATGAAATAGTGCCTTCGTACATTTTCTTTTGCCTTATCCATAAAATGTAGAATAAAGTATCGTACTATATAAAATTATAACATGGAGTATTCAAAATCCATACAACGCTAATTCCATATTATCTTAATGCAATTTAATCAAGAACTAGCCATTGATTTTTATTGTTCAACTCTTTGACAACACAATACCCTGTCTTACCAAAATTTGCTATCAAAAAAGCAAAACTGTGAATGAGAGTTAAGAAAATATGACTAAAATCAAATATTAATACAATGTATTGATGTCCAATGAAAAATTAAACATATATCTCAATATAACCTAACATTTTGTTTATTTTCTTCAAATATCAAGATTAAATATTGATGCGTCCCTGGATTCAGGTTTTCCGACGTGTTAGGAAGCTGCTTAATCTTCCTTTGCGGGTCAATTGGAGCTGATCTGGTCTCTATACCTTTAACCTAAACTCTACGCAACATAACTAAAAACAAGATGTCAAAGGATTGGCGGGACTCGCTTCTCGATATATCTTCCGACGCTCAAATCAGAAATCTTTTCCAACGGATCAAAAAATGTGAGGATATGAAAAAAATGCGTGAATGCATGTTATGAGAGATTGGATAGCTTAAAGGTGCGCTCGACAGAGGGGCGGTTTAGAGAAGTGCATGCCTGAGGAGCGGCTTGGAGAAGTGCCCGCCTGAGGTGCGCCGTTTGGGGGCGGCTTGGAGACACGCCTGCCTAAGGGGCGGCTTTGGAGATTGAGGACTTGACTCCTGTTGAGGGCGAAATTCTGGAGAGAGTGGTGCTTCTGCCGTAGGGTGGCTAATTGGTGAATGCATCCGCAAGGGAGTGGTTGACTGGAGAAAAAATGGGACCTCGTGTGTCGGCAGAGAGAAGGATATTCGCCGGTCTTTTCTCTATGCACGTAGATGGCTTTCTCTCTCCTTTTTATCTTGTCATCTTCCCTCCTCTATGAGCCCAGAGTCCTTTAAGTTCCGAGTCCCCTTTCCTTGTGGAGGAAAGGATGCATACTTATAGCGAGAGAGCGAGCTGGCTTTACTTTGGGTGCCAAGGCCGGTGACAGCTATCTGCCACAATTCGCCGAGCTGTTCATGCCATTCTGGGGAGATGCCCTGTTCGGCGGATATTCTACAGAAATTTGTCGAGCTGGTTATAACAAGTTATCGTGGCCACATATGGCAGTTGCCTTCTTGGGGGCAATAGCGTGATCAGGGGCAACATTCGCTGAGCTGTGACTACAAATCCCATTATGGTAAGCGTCACCTGTAGGCCTTATCTGGACCAAGCCGTTGAGCTGCTGATCCGTCTCTGGGCCAAGCAACTTGGGCTACTAATTGGGCCTGCTATGGTGCCTTCTAGGCTTCAAACTACGAGGAGCTTCGTTGGGCTTCTGTCAGGTCAATCCATTAGGTTACCAAACCCATCACTAGTCCCCCATGTCGGGAGGTTGAGTTTCGCCAACTCCCGACATGTCTAACAATGGGATGTCGTTTGCAACTTTTGGCTCATGCGTTCCTTTTCGAGGTACTCTGCCGCTTTCCTGTGCATGTGGGCAATGATTCGGCACCTTGCTTGGCAAGATTCGGGGGCGATCGTTTGAGCGTCACCAATTCTCAACGGATTACACTGGCGACGTGATCTTCCGTAATAATGGCACATCGATGTCCTCTTCCGGCTATAAGTAGGGGGCTCGCAACACCTCGCTCCATGAATCATCCACACCAACTAAGCTGTGTGAAAGTTCGGAGAGGGCATGAAGCCTACACAACCACCTACTGAAGTCGACGGATACCCTAACTCAATGCTGGGAGCTGGTGTTGAAGGCGTGTTTGAGATCCGCTTTGGTTTCCCTCTTTTTGTCCTAGCTCATCCTGGCTTCACATAGCATTGAGAAAGGTTCAGACTGGCTTCTTCCTCTGCCAGCTGGTGATGGCAGGCCTTTGTCGAGGCGGGTCTCAGAGGAACGGCAGCTTAGCCAATTTGGTGAGAAGGGGTGACACGCTGTTTCCTCCCGCCAATCGACTCCGTCCTAGGCCACCCACGGGAGGTCTACTCTGGAGGTTGCTGATAGGGGAACGTCTCCAGTTTACGCCAAACCTCAGGCCATCGCTACCATACTAGGTTTGGCGTATGGCCTTGCACAACTATGGTCAATTTCAGTCGATGACTTTATGTGGATGATTCCCGAGATGTCATTGGTGCTTTGTGCCTCACTCTAGCTGGCAAGGGATTTGGAATGTGCTTCCTACTTCAGTAGCTAGAGGGCAATGGCGCGCAGTAGCCAGATCTTTTCAACCGTCCGGAGTGTGGTGCTCGAGCCTTTACGACTTCGTTTAAGGGTTATGTTCCTGCTTGCCCTTCAAGTGTCTGTCCAAAGGAGTAGGACTTCAGTAGTCGAATCACCGTCTCATGTACTCTTTCTCTTTCCTCCCGAGTTGTGTGCCTACCGCTGTGGGCTTTGCACTTTGTAAGAGGAATTAATGACTGAAACTTCTGAGCATTCTTTTAACTTTGTTGCATAGCTTCAATATTCTTGTGCGAATGATTTAAGGATTCGAATGTTGTTTTCGGCCGCTTGGGCTACGCTAGTCCAACAGTCTGGTGCTCCAAAAACTCATTCTTCTAGCAATTCAACTCACAGCTACTCATCCTCGTGCTTGGTAGGAACAGGAGCCATCCGAGCTTGCCTCGAGTCAATTAGGGTCGAGCATCTTGATAGTGTGGTCGGTTGGCGTCTCGTTCTTCCGGCGATCTGACTCGCGGTGGTCTACCCTGACCCTCGATTAGGGCACGGGCCGATCAGATCAGCCTCAATTCTGCCAGGGCCAGGGTCTGTCAGCTTGCCATCTTTGGGAAAAGATGCGCCAAGGCATCATTAACTGAACTATGTCGTCGTTCGCGCTGATCCAGGCGTCAAGCTGCATTGATTGTGATGGGCCCGTGAAAAGACACACTGCTTGCCATATTGGTACCAGTGAAAAGACACACCGCTGCACACCAAGGCGAGGGCATGTGTCATGGCCATTATGGGGACGCACTGCTCTAGGTCCGGGCGTTTGGCTATTTAAGCGCTAATCCCTCATCTGTTTTGGCATTCTTTGGTTTTGCGGATGTCTTTTCCCTTTGCTGTTTGTTCCTTCTTTTGACTGCTACGCTTGGAATAACTTATCAGGACATCGACAATATTTCAGCTTTGTTTGCTTCGTCATCTACTGCCACCTTGGTGCCCTCGACTGAGGGGGGAAGCAACAATAAGCGCACGACGGAGGATGCCGTAGGAGGCGACTTAGGGAGCGAGGTGGTTGTCGAGTAAGGGCATCGCCTAAACGCCTCGACTCCTGAGCCCCCGGAGGTTCTAAAGGGGCCTCTTTGCTCAGAGTCTACCGGGTCCTCTTGCTGAGTTCATTCGCCTTCCCCGTGAGGTAGGGCTTTGGAAATTTCTACATCCTGTAGTTTTTCACTTTAGCCTCTAATTGACCATTCTTTTCTATTTGACTACCGCATAGGGCGCCTCCTGCATGGAAGAGGTTGTGCATTTTCGAGGGAGCGAGACCACTCATTTGCTCCGCGCGTGTACTGACCGAATCACCAAGGAGATGGAGTGCCAGGTCACTGCCGCCATGACCAAGGTGTAGTTTGGCTAGGAGTCGATTAGCCATCTAAACCAAGCTCTGCCTGAATCTAAGACAAGATCACAAGAGCTCACTAAAGCGAATGCTCAAGCTCTAGATGAATCGCATCACTGAAGGACGAACTTCGAAGCACTTGGCGGCAACTCGTGGATGCTCGGAGAGAGAATGTCTGCCTTAGAGGCGAACTTCCGCTTAGAGTGTCTCTGAGCGCCAGTCATGGGCCTGCGCCACGCTAACCAAGGGGTCCCCGGCCCTAAGGTCTTGCAGTTAGGCCGTAGATGCAAATTGCTTCTTATATCTTTTTGGAGCTATTGGATGCTCCAGATGTAAGTCTTAATTTTTCAATGGGACACCGGCGTCATCTTGACCATTGTTGCCGATATTTTTCTTGACACACTAAACTTCTCTGTCCAATGCTTCTTTTAATACTTTTCTACTCTTCAGCTAAGTGTTGATACTATTGTCGTCGGGCTCGTTCGGACATGTTCGTCTGCTTGCATTCTTCTCTGCAGAAGGGCGTCGTGGCCTAGAGGAGACACAATTGCCATCTAAGCCTTGCGGCTACCATTGCCGAACTTTGATGCATGCGTCTGGCTAGTTCGCACACCCCTACCAGGAAGTGGTTGTGGCGCTAAGGAAAGGGTGTTTGCCCGCTCAACTTTGAGGCCATTGTTTCCGGGCTTGTGCTAGCCTAAGCCATCACCCGCATGTACCCATTGGTGCTCAGTCCTATCAAAGGACGTCACAGCTTTTATGCATCTGGTCTTAATCCGCCAACCATTGTAGACCGATGGTGCTTGTCCGTTCAGAAGGAAGTTGTCGCACGCATGTTGAAAAGCCCCATAAGGTTTTAAATTCGACCATGCACGGGCCGCTTAGTGACAGAACTGAGGTTCAAATTCGACCACGTATGGGCCGCTCGGTACGGGACTAAGGTTCAAATCCGACCGTATATGGGTCTCTCAGTAAGGGACTGAGGTTCAAATTTGACCGCGCATGGGCCACTCGGTATGGGATTGAAGTTCAAATTCAACAACATATGAGCCGCTCGGTACGGGATCAAGGTTCAAATTCGACTGTCTCTGGGCAACTCGGTTTAAGACCGAGGTTTGGTAACAGGTGAATAGAAATTCACCCGATTTAAAGGCAGTCTAAGTCATCTGATTTTAGCCAACATTATACAAACATTCGTATGAGTAGATAGATAATGAACAAATAATTATTTTATTAATTAGAATATGATTCAAGCACGCAACATAATATATGCAAGACTTATCTAAATTTAGCACGGAATCATCGACGGTACTTGTGGTGGATGGTGCACTGGACCCTTGGGGGCAGTTCACAGTCCTGGATGCATGGCTGGCATGCACCGCTTTGGAGGGTCGTCGAAGTGCTTTGGCCTCCATGGGACTTGGTCCTTCACCATGGACTGGCTAGGCAATGCCTTGCTTCCGCGTTGGGTGGTCTGATAGCTAGTGGTACGGGTTCCATTGTTGGCTAACACGACCTCAGGCAACCCAGACTAATATGGCGCTTGGCCTAGCGATGCCTACTGGGTAGCGGGCCGAGCATGTCGAGCCTTCATTGCAATGATCGTAATAACTTTTGTGGGGGTTCGCAGCTATGCAATGGGCCGATGAGAGGAATTGCCGTGGGACTGGTCTTCTAGCCTAGAGTCGTAGCTAGTGCGTCTTGCTCTGGAGAATCGCCAATGCCAAGAATGGTCCCCATTAGCAAGGGGACCGGCGGCTCATGCCCACGGTCTCGAATATGCAGCCCTGCTCTTTGTGACGCCACGTGGAGTTTCTTCCCAAGAAGGGAGCCTCCTGGAGACATCAGAGCCGCGTGAACTGTATCGCTCTAGGCTTTCATCCGAGCTTCATGGCTTAGTCAGTTTTCTGGCTGCCGCCCAGCCCAATCACTCCTGGCCAACCAAGCCACGAGGTCGTCAGGCCACCGGATCTTCTACGGATGTTGAACCGCCTTGATAGATTGGGAGTTGGAGGGCGAACCCCCAGTGTAACACCTTTGAATGGACACATGCGGTCCTAAAAAGGGTGCTGATCCGTACTCCGAGCATCTGCACGCCCTGGGCCCAATTGTCAGCATATGGGACGTTTCTGCTTGGTGCAACGGGTAACTAGCCAAGCAAGTCAAACCCCTATTGTGGGCATAGTGACGGCTTCTGTAAAATCTGCTACACTGCATGGGGCCGATGCAGGGCATTGTCGTGGGATCAACCTTGCCAAGCCACCGGGTTAGGCCTCTTACTCCAGCGAGGTCACTTGCAAACAAAAGGCCGAACACTCTGGAGGCCTCTCCGAGATGATCCTCTTGCCCCCGCAAGGGGACTGTTGGATGCCTTTCGGTGCTGCAGGAGTCTTCTTCACAAGCGTAATATTTCCGGTCACCTTGAGAATAGTGAGGGTGTCACCGCTCTAGGCTTTTGTTCTGTATTCCAGGACCTGGTCAATCTTTCCACCGAAAGTGGACCCTATCGCTCAAATCCTCCCAAATACCGAGGTTGTCAAGCGGATAAGATTTTCCTTCATGAGTGGTCTCTTCCTCCTGCAGCTCCTTTTGGGAGTGTTGAGATTTGTGCGTGAGTAGAGGGAGCCCCCAACCACTGGCCATCAAGGCGGGCGCATGGGACCCATAGCCGCTCAAGCGTGATATCCAACGCAAGACAGAATATCGCCATGGCTACTTGTAAGGTCGTCACCATCGAGATGGTGCCTCTAGCCGACGTGTTGGCTAGAGCACAAGTACTGATTGCATTTATTTGCTAATGTGTAACCTTCTGGTGCCAGAAGAAAGAGGACCTTAGCTGACGAGTAGGCAGCGTCTTCTAGCATAGGAGACCGTGCGCAGGAGGTAGAGCTCTCCGCACCTGAGGGCGTCCTAGTCTTTTGCTTGTCTCTAGCAACTCAGTCGGCTGTCTGGCTATGATTGGGGCTTATCGCTCGGGGCCGCTCGAGCCTTGAGGTGGTCAGACCTCTAGATCCTCTGAGGATACTGGCTTTCTCTAATCATCTAGAGGTAGGAGGGTGGAGCCCCCAGCATTACACCTTTGGATGAATGCAAACGGTTTGGGGCTGACATGATACTGATGTTGGGTTATGGGTCACTCCCATATGAACCCATACCCGATTGATGGCACAGTCAAGCGGGTTTAATACCGAAATGGAGTATTGTGGTTTTCGTGCGCACAGCGAGCTACCAGGTAGCCATTCCGAAGGTCAACGAGGAGCCAAGTCCGAGGGACGATCCAGTGGAGCTAAGCCCAAGGAGCAACCGGAGTGCCCAAGCCGAGGACAATAGGATTGCTGAGTCCGAAGGACGATCAGATTGCCGAATCAGGGTGACCAGACTGCTAAATCAGAAGGGCAATCGGACTGCCAAGCCAAGGTGATTGGACTGCTAAGTTAAAGTGAACAGACTCTCAAGTCAGAACGGTGACCGGACTGCTGAATCTAAAGGGCAACCGGACTATCGAGTTAGGGTGACCGGACTGCAAGGGCCAAAGGACGGTCGGGCTGCCGAGTTTGAACGATGGTCGGACTGTTGAATCCGACGGGTGACCGGACTGGCGAGTCCGAACAGCAACCGGCTTACTGAATTCGAAGGGCGATCGGACTACCGAGTCTAAAGAGCAATCAAATTGCCAAGTCCCAATGGTGACCGAATTGCCGAGTCCGAAGGGCAATCAAACTGCCGAGTTAGGGTGACCGAACTGTTGGAGCTGAACGATGACCAGACTGCTGAGTCCAAACGATGATTGGACTACTAAATCTAAAGGGTGATCGAACTGCCGAGTTAGGGTGACCGGACTGCTAGGGCCGAAGGACAATCGGACCGTTGAATCTAAACGGTGGCTTGGTTGCTGAATCTGAAGGATGACCGGACTGCCGAATTAGAGTGACCGGACTGCTAGGGCCGAAGGACGTCCAGCTGCCAAGTCCAATAGCTCTTCAACACAGGAACTCGTGCGTGTTATTCTCGAAGTGCGAAGAACACTCTGTTGGTTGTGTTTTACTCCCTTATTTCTTACTCTGTATCAAATCGGTTGCTTATACTCTATTTCGGGGGGTTTGTGTAACCGATTCATGCATATCAAAGTTTTTTTGGAGATTATCCCGTAGATTTTTCCTCTCGGTTCATCCAAGCCAGCGGAGAAACCCCCAACAACTGATTCCCTTTGATCGCCTGGAAACTGAATGGTGAAGTCCCCAACGTGGCACCTTCGGATGAGTGTAAACAGTCTAGGGACGATAGGGTCTAAACACCCAATTGAGCAGCGAGTGCTTGCACGTTTGGGGTCAGTCGTTTGTCTGCATGGCTACCCAATGAGGAGTCGTCACCATAGGTGACAACACATCTGGCTAGTGTATTGGATCACACCCGGGATGCTGACCTGTTTGTTCTTATAGTTGCGGTGGAAGATCTTTCAGTCGTTCCCATAGACGACGCCAATGATGCGTCCATGGATTCGGGTTTTCCAGCGGGTTAGGGAGCTGCTCGATCTTCCTCAGCGAGTCAATTGGAACCGGTCCGGTTCCCATACCTTTAACCTAAGCCCTGCGCAATACAACTAAAAATAAAATGTCAGAGGATTGACAGGATTCGCTCCCCGATATATCTTTCGATGTTTAAGTAAGAAATATTTTCCAACAAATAAGAAGATATGAGAATGTGAGAGAAATGTGTAGATGCATGTTATAGAGGATTGAGTGTTTGGTGGGGATTGAGTGTTTAGTGTGCCCGCCTAAGGGGCACCTAAAAGGTGTGCCCACTGAGGGGTGGCTTTGGAGATAGAGGACTTGGCTCCTATTGAGGGTGAGATTCTGGAGAGAGTGATACCTTCGCCGCAGGGTGGCTAACTGGTGAGTGCTCCCATAAGGGACTGGCTGACTGTAGGAAAAATGGGACCTCGTATGCTAGCAGAAAGAAGGATATCTTCTTGTCTCTTCTCCATGCACATAGATGGCTTTCTCTCTCCTTTCTATCTTGTCATCTTCCCTCCTCTGTGAGCCCAGAGTCCTTTGGGCTCTGAGTCCCCCCTTCCTCTTTCTCATGGAGAAAAGGGTGTATACTTATAGCGAGAGAGCGAGTTGGTTTTTCCTTGAGCGGCAAGGCCGGAGATAGCTGTCTGCCACAATTCATTGAACTACTCCTACCATTCTGGGAAAAAGCCCTGTTCGGCAAACATTCTACAGAGATTTGTCGAGTTGATTATGGCAAGCTGTCATGGCCGCGTATGGCAATTGCCTTCTTAGGGGCGATAGCGTGATCAAGGGCAATATTTGCTAAGTTGTGACTACCCGTCCCATTATGGCAAGCGTCGTTTGCGGGCCTTATCTGGACCGAGCCATTGAACTATCGGGCCGTCTCTGGACCAAGCAGCTTGGGCTACTAATTGGGACTTCCATGATGCCTTCTGGGCTTCAAACTTCGTGGAGCTTCACTGGGCTTCTATCAGGTCAGTCCATTAGGTTATCGGACCCATCAAATATGTCATTTAAATTTATTACTTAATACTCATCACAACACTTAACATATTATTATTTACTGAAGTCATAATTAAACAAGTAAAATCAATTCACTATATTGTGTGTTACCCAAAATATATCCATATAAAATTTTGTATATACTCTATATCCAAAATAATTACCAAAATATTTTTCTACCACTAAATAATTAATTATCATCACAAATAACATATTAAAACACCAAAAATAAATTTATTTCCTAAAATTTGCATGCTACAACACTACAAAAGAGGCGCTCCCCTCCATTGTGAACGGTGCCCTAGAATAAGAAAGAACAAACCTGCGCCCTTGTATTGCCGTCTCAACGCCTGACTTTGATTTTTGGTCAAATTCAAATTGTTCACAAATATTTGATTTTTGCTCAAATTCGATCATATGAGAAAGGTTTAATACAAAATAATAATCATTCAAGATACTAGACAGATATAGGATTATGGAATAATAAGATTAAAGAATTACTAACTCAAATTTGTTACTCAATCTTTTTTTTCCTGTGTTTCGAACACTTTCTCGTTCTCTTTCTCAAATTTTGCCTCCAATTCATGCCATTTTATCTTTAATTCAACTGGTATTTATAACCTACAGATAATAATCCACCTCATGCTCCATTTGTTGCAATTTCCTTGTTCAAATTCCACCTAATTAAATCTATTCTTGACACATCTCATTATTATCCTCCATTTTATACCACCTAAATTTTACAACGGTGATTCTCATGATTTCATCCCATTGTCGCTGTAATTCTAAAACTTGGTCAAATGTGTTTCATGTTTGAAAACCATACCTTTGTTTAATTCCACTGATTCCTTCTTCTACTCTCCTCC
>JAODPA010068336.1:0-32829 GCA_025585075.1 Nepenthes mirabilis | reverse complement strand
AAGAGAGAGAGAAGGGGGGAGGGTTAGGGTTCATCGGTGAGAGAGAGAGGCGGACGGCACCGGCGCCGAAGGCGCAAGGGTCGGCAGTGGCCCGCGACAACCGTGCGAGGTGATGGCCGGCTGGGCGTCGTGGTGGAGCTACGGCAACACCCTTGGGAGCCCGGTGAGAGGAGGAGCTCGCGAAGGAGAAGGGAAAATGGAGGCCTTCGGGTCCGATTCCGAGCTCGAGCTAGTTGGAGAAAATGTAGAGCACGTCGAGGCAAGTGTTCTCATACTCACTATTTGTTATCTTGTGATTTTTACTCGTTCTCCATCGGGTATTATCGTTCCGATACCCACCCAAAATCTGAAAAATGTGTAGCCCATGAATTATGTTCAATGAATATGTAGTTCTTTGTCCAAATTGTGGTCCGAATCGACCGATTTGGTATCGTAAAACCCTAACCCACGCCCAGATTCGGGTTCACTGTTTTCCCCTCCGAATTATGTTATTTTGACCTCAAAATATGAATCCCCACATCCTAAATGCATATATATGTCGGCCGCGGGTTCGATTGTGCACGTTTCGACCCGTTCGCGGCGTCCGGGGCCTCTAAATTGTGGCTGACACTATTCATCCGAATATAAAATGAAAAATTGCATGTTTCCACCCTCATATTACGTTGAATCGAGCCTAAAAGATGAATCACCATGTCCCAATTGTGTGTATGTATCAACCGGATGCCCGATCTCACAAGTATCAAACCATTCACGGCTTCAGATGTTCAAAAGAAATTGGACGCTGTTCACCCGAAATGAAATGAGAAATATACATGTTATGCCCTCATTTAATTATTATAGAAGTGACGTCTAATTGTTTGAACGTAAATGTAAGCCCCGAAAATGTGTATCCATGTGCCGGAAGCAAGGAAACGAGTCCAGGAGGCTTCTAAAATGATACGAGATTATCGAAGGTATGAAATTCAGAATTCTCTTGTGAACATGAATTGAATTGTAATGACGGGATTGAGTCCCACAGAAAGTTGTGAACCGAGCAAGTAAATGGAAGGGAATCCATATTGTGCATTGTGAAGGAATGATCTCCCGGATGGAGATGTATGTGATGGGAATGGGATTTCCCGAGTTGTGAATGTGTATGGCAAATGTTGATTTCCCTCTCCAAGTGTGGAAATTAACCTTGAAACTAGGACCATGATTCATAGGGGTAGTATTCTTTAGTTTACCATGTCCATCGCGGTGTGAACCCAAGGAATACATGGCCACGTATTCTGGCCACTCGTGGGAGCGGGTGATGTTCGTGGTACGCTTTAGGAAACTACTATGGAAGAACGAGGATTGCCCTAGTCCCCGGGGGATATGGGGCGTGTTGAGATGGCCGAGTGCTGCAGGCCTAAAATGTAGCCGTTTGGTTAAATGTTGCATAGTGGAGATGCAACTGATGGTCGAGTGATGCAGACCTAAAATGTAGCCGTGGCTTCAGAATGTGTAGCGAATATATTTCTTTCCTCGTTCTCTCGCATCGTTGGTTAGTATGGCCTACTAGCCTGGGTCCGCAAAGATGATATAATGATGAAAATGAATAATGCATAATCGATGTAACCGCGAGAATCTAATGATCCCAAATCTCCCCTGTTTCCCTCTCAAGATTCATGACTGTTGAGATTACACATGTCCCCCCCTTTTTAGTTATTGCTTCTATTGCTTTCTATAATGAGATGTGACTTATGATTATATTTGCTGAGTTGTACACTCACTCTTACTGTTTATCTTTCCAGATGAGAACACTTAGCCGGCGCTAGATTAGTTAGAGCAAGGAGAGAGACTTGCTTGAAGGGGTTAGCTAGACGTCAAGTGCATTGAAGATTTGGTCATGTTGTTGTAATGGAATGTAACAGCCGCTCATGGATGAACGTGGCTTGTTATTATATATTATGGGTTTGTTATGCTTCGACAGGTTTTGATGATTTTGTTACACTTCTGCATCTATGTTGATGTTTTGAGCTTTGTTTTATTTTAGATGGCATCTCTCTAGATTGAATATGGTTGATAGGAGTACTGTATTGGAGTCATGGATGATATGGTAGATGTTGTGATCCTGTGTGTTGTGTTGTAGGTTTTGTGTTAAATATAATGATTAGTTGTATGCTTGTTCAGGATGTTTTTAAACAGATTGTATTTTTGGTTTTCGTCCAGTTATAGAGGGAACTCTGCCAAAATTTTTGTAGAATCTATAATTGCTAATTGTAGACTTTAGTTTATGTTACCATTGACGGAGGTTATTCGATGGAGAATAATCCGGTCCGTTACACAAAGGGCACATGACTAGAAGTGCCACAGATAGAAAGTGTACCTTCCACAACCTCCGTAGAGGTTTCGGCCTCCTTTGCAGTAACGGAAAACACCTTAGCTGGAATGGGAGACTCAAATCATGGGGCTTGTTTGACAAGTGGGCAATTCTTGATCATATGTCCAGCCTGGCCACAGTTATAACAGACTCCCAGCTTCTTATAGCACAGCTTCCCTTCATGCGATTTTCCGCAATGATCACATGCATTGCTAGATGCTCGAAAAGTCTGTACAATTTGGTCCTGCTCCACATGGGACTTCAATGGTCTCGCTTTCTTAGAAAGGCCTCCACTAGCACTGGCCCTTGAAGCATGACTAAAAGTCCTTTGCTTGAGAAATGCTCCTATCTCCAGCTCCTTCTCATAGATGACAGCCCTTTCTAGCACCTCTCCATACGTGGCGAACTTCAAAGTTGAATGGTGCCTCCTAATAGCGTCTCTTAATCCTTGGAAGAACCTCCCAGCCTTCCTCTCCTGGTCTTCCACTATATAAGGAGTATAACGAGATAGCTCTGCAAACTTTGCATCGTACTCAACCACAAAGCGAGTACCTAGCCTTAAGCGAAGGAATTCATCCTCTTTCTGTCCGTGAAGCTTAGCTGGGAAGTATTTTTTCAAGAATGCTGCTTCAAACATTTTCCAAGTAATATCCCTGTCTAGTACTTCAAAAACTCTCTTCTACAATTCCCACCAGTGATGGGTGTGAGGTTCCGGGTTAAGACTATAATAATTAGAAGGTAATTAAGTTAACATAAGTATATTGTGGTCAAAAGGTGTGGGAAGAATCAGATTAAAAGCTCAAAGAGCCGGAATCAGTAAATCAGGAACGAAAACTGTAAACCTTGAAATGTTACTTTGTAAATAAGATTTTGGGTTTTAAATTATGATAATCATGACTTATTAAGGTTATATAATCAAAAATAATCAAGAATAGTCAAAACGGGTCCCGAATGGCGAAAACACGACGTAGGCTTGCTGCAGGCTTGCCGCGGGCCAGACCCGCACCCTCCGTGCACTCTAGCCCACCTATAGATCCCAAAATCCAGATTTGCACGTGCTCGCCGCACTCTCGCCATGCGCTCGAGCCGACCATGGCCGAATCCTTGCACTCTCCACGCGCTCGAGCGCAAGTCAATTTTAAAGCCGCGTCGTGCTTCTTTTTCCTCATTTTCCCACGACCCAAGAAGCTTCTAGAGAGAGCAAGAGCACCGATTCTAGTGAGATAAGGGAGGATATCGAGGCCGTGGAGTCCTAATTCGTCCAAGAGCTAGTTATAAAGGTGAAAGCACACGTCGAGAGAAGTGTTCTCATACTCACTTCTTGTTCCCTTTCGATGTTTTGCTTGATTTTATTGGGTATTCTTGTTTCGATACCCACTATAAATGTTAGAATCATGAAACCCAAGATTAATGACCAAGGAATATGTAGTTATTTGTCTGAATCATGTTCGATCCACTCGGTTTGGTTTCACCAAAACCCTAACCCACGAAATTGGAGATTTTTCGTTTCCCTTTTGTGTATCATGAAATTGACCTCAAAATGTGAACCCCCACGTCCCAATGATGTACATATGTCGGCCGCGGGTTCAATTTTGCATGTCTCCACCCGTTTGCGGCGTCCGAGCCCTCTAAACGGGTGCTGACACTATTCATCCGAAAATGAATGGAAAAATTGCATGATTCCACCTTCGTATTATGTTAAATCGAGCTCAAAATATGAAACATCGTGTCCCAATTATGCGTACGTATCCACCGGACGTCCGATCTCACAATTACCGAACCGTTTATGGCGTCTGGATGCTCTTAAAGAAGCCTGACATTGTTCACTCGAAATGAAATGGGAAATGTTCATGTTTTGCCCTTATTTAAATGTTATAAAAGTGATGTCCAATTGTTTCAATGTAATATAAGCTCCGAAATGTGTATCCATGTGCCGGAAGCAAAAGAATGAGTCCTGGAGGCTTCTGAATGATATGTGAACATCAGAGGTAAGAAATCCTAATCTCCCTCGTGAACTTGGAATGATTTGTTAAGAATAAGGGGATTGAGTCCCACAGAAAGTTGTGAACCAAGCAAGTAAATGGAAGGAAATTTGTGAGGTTTTGGGTTTAAGGGTATGGTAGTTATGGGGTAATCGTTGTATTGGTAATTAATAAGAGACCTATTGGACGATGCGGGGATGTGTATTTGGTAAAAAATTAGAAAATAATTCGGAATTTCTTCTACTGAGCTGCGGGGCAACCAGCTTGCACCCGCTGGCCGCTCGAGCGGGAATTCTAGAATGTGCCCACCTGATGCTCGCTCGAGCAGTGGCGCGATATAAAGTTACGCCTTGCCTTCTCCTCTTCATTTTTCTCACGGCCTTAGGGTTTTTAGAGAGAGAGGGGTGATCCTAGAGAGAGAAAAGGGGAGAACGAGTCTCAGGAGTCCAAATCCGTCCAAGAGCCAGTTATTAAAGTGAAAGCACGCATCAAGGCAAGTGTTCTCATACCCACTAACTTTTCTCTTTTGTTTGTTTTTGTTGATTATCGGGTATTTTTGTCTCCATACCCACCCGTAACCTAGAAAATGTAGTACCCGTGTCTTGAGACCAAGGTTGGTATGGTTTGTTAGTTGATTTGCTCACCGATTTGTCCAGTGGAGCTTCATAAAACCCTAACCCACGAAATTTTTGGGTTTTCCCATTTTCCGCCCATGAATTGTTAAGTTGACTTCAAAATGTGAATCCCCACGTCCCTATTGTGTGTATATGTTGGCCGCACGAGTGATCTCGCACGTTATGACCCGTTCGCGGCCTCCGAGTCCTCTAAAAACGCACTGTTACTGTTCATCTGTGATTAAAATGTGAATTTGCACGTTTTGCTTCTATCTAATTGTGATGAGATTCATGTTATATGTTGATGTGAAAGTGTAAGTTTTGAAATGTATAATTGTGCATCGGAAGCATGGGAATGTGTTCCGGAGGCTTCTAAGGTGGTGATTGTCCACCGAAGGTAAGGAATTTCAAACTCCTTGCGAACTCGAACTAAATTGTTATAAAAAATTAGTTCCAAAGAAAGAATAATGTTAAGTAAGTAAATGGAGGGAGACCCACTAGGTATGTCGTGGTGAGCATGATCTCCCGAATGGAGACATGTGATGGGAATGAGATTTCCCAAATTGTGAATGAGTATGCCGAGTAGTGGGTCCTCCCTCCCAGAATGTTGAACCTCAAAACTAGGACCATGGTTGATAGGGGTGGTGTCCTCTAGCTTGCCACGTACGTCATGGTGGGAACCCAAGGAATACTTCGGCCGCCCTTGGGGGTGGGTGATGTGCATGGCATACTCTCGGACACTACGGTGAAAGAACGAGGATTGCCCTGGTCCCTGAGGGATATGGGGCGTGTTGAGATGGCCGAGTGTGCAGGCCTAAAATGTAGCCGTTGGTTTAGTGTTGCATAGTGGAGATGCAATCGGTGGTCGAGTGCTGCAGACCTAAAATGTAGCCATGGCTTTAGAATGTGTAGCGAACACATTCCCTTCCTCGTTCTCTCACCTCGTTGGCTAGTACGACCTACTGGCTCCAGGGTCCGCAAAGAAAAATGTTAAAATGAAAATGAATAAAATGTAACTGACATAAGTAAGTGAATCGGACAATCCCAAGTGTTCTTCTCCCTCTCACGTTCCCTTGTATTGTTCATTTGCTTTTTCTTTCCAGTTATTGTTTACCGTTACCTGTTGTTAGTTAGTGGTGTATGATTTCATTTGCTGGGCTTTATGCTCACCCTTGCTCTATCTTTTTCGGATGAGAACGCCTTGATGCCTGACGAGGTCGAGTAGATCATAGAAGCTTCGTAGATAACTGTTTTGCCGTGCAGGGCTTAAGATTTGGACTTAGACTGATTAGATGTATGACAGGGATCTTTTTGGGTTTGACTTTTGTAACTGATAAAAACTTGTATGGCGATATCTTATGATAGTGGATGATTGATGACATATATATGTATTAGTCCGCTGTTTATTGTGGTCCTTATATGCTTCTGCAGGTCTTGCCTTATGGTGAGTTCGAGGTTCCTAGTTAGCATGCTTCTTTGCCGGTGTCGTCTGGATTACGTCGCCGGAGCCACCTCGGTTGTCATGGCATTTAGATCCTGTGTGGTTTGTCATTGGACTTTATGGATTTTCTTGTGAATTATTTTGGATTATTGTGCAGGGTTGTATTTTAGGTGTTTGTATTTTGAAAATGTTCAATTTACAGACAGAACTCTGCCCAATTTTCTGTAGAAATTTATTATTGTCATTTTACCTGCTAGTCTTTATCTTTCTGATAGAGGTTATTCGATGAAGAATAATCTGGTCCATCACAGAATCCACATTGTGCAATGTCATGGAATGATCTCCCAGATGGAGATGTGTGTGATGGAATGATCTCCTGGATGGAGATGTATGTGATGGAAATGGGACTTCCCAAATTGTAAATATGTATGGCAAATGTGGATTTCCCTCTCCAAGTGTGGAAACTAACCTTGAAAATAGGACCATGATTCATAGGGGTAGTATTCTTTAGCTTACCATGTCCATCGCAGTGTGAACCCAAGGAATACATGGCAACGTATTCTTGCCTCTCATGGGAGCGGGTGATATTCATGGTACGCTTTAGGAAACTACTGTGGAAGAACGAGGATTTCTCTGGTCCTCAGTGGATATGGGGCTTGTTGAGGTGGCCGAGTGCTGTAGGCCTAAAATGTAGCCGTTGGTTGAACGCTACATAGTGGAGATGTAGTCGTTCGTTGAGTGTTGCATAGTGGAGATGCAACCGATAGTCGAGTGCTGCAGACCTAAAATGTTGCCGTGGCTTTATAATGTGTAGCAAACAGATTCTTTTCCTCGTTCTCTCATATCGTTGGTTAGTACGGCCTACTAGCCCGGGTCCGCAAAGATGATATAATGATAAAAATGAATAATGCCTAATTAATGTAACCGTGAGAATCCAGTGATTCCAGATGTTTCCTGTTTCCTTTCCTGATTCATGATTATTGAGATTACTTGTATCCCCCCATTCCAGTTGTATTATTTTCCTACGAGTATTGAGTATGATTATATTTGTTGAGCTGTACGCTCACTCTTGCTGTTTTTCCTTCCAGATGAGAACACTTAACCGGCGCCAGATTAGTTAGAGCAAGGAGAGAGACTTGCATTGAAGGGAGTTGCTGGACATCAAAGCTTGAAGATTGGGTTATGTTTATCACATTAGAATGTAAACAACCACTCATGGTTGGATGTGGCTTATTGTTATATTATGGTTTTGTTATGTTTCCGCAGGTTTTTGATGATCTAGTTATGCTTCCGCATTTGTGTTGATGTTTCTGGATTTTGTTTCTTCCTAGACGGCATCTCTCTAGGTCCAGTTCCGTAGTTGAGGATCCTATGATTGGAGCCATGGATGATATGGCTGATTATGTGATCCTGTATATTGTGTTGTAGGCTTTGTATTGATTATTTTGGTTAGACGTGTGCTTGTATAGGATGTACTTGAGCAGGTTATATTTTTGGTTTTTGTCAAGTTGTAGAGGAAACTCTGTCGAAATTATGGGCTTTAGTTTGTGTTACCATTAACGGAGGTTATTTATTGGAAAAATAATCCGGTCCGTCACAGTTGGTATCAAAGAAAAAGAGAGATGCCTTAGGTTTGATCTGAATCATATGCGGAAGCTTAGGTTAGATTAAGATTGCTTGATTAAGTTAACGAAGACGTCGGGTGATCAAGCTAGTCCAAATAGTTTTGGTTACCCCAATCCTAATGATTTAGGCTAGCACTAAGTTAGGAGTGACTTAATGCAAAATGTCTCGGTCTCAAGGAAATATTAGTAGTGGCTCTTAGACAGGGACTGTGAGGTTCCGAGTTAAGGGAATAATAATTAGAAGGCAATTAAGTTAATATGGGTGTATCATGGTCAAAAGGTATGAGAGGAATCGGATGAACAGCTCAAAGAGCAAAAATTGGTAAATCGGGAACGAAAACTATAAACCGTGATATGTAACTTTGTAAATACGATTTTAGGTTTTAAAGTATGATAATCATGGCTTACTAAGGTTATATAATCAAGGACAAGGCCCTAGGATGTGAAAGATTCGGTTAGAAGGGTCAAAACGGGTCCCGAATGGCGAAAACGCGGCGTAGGCTTGCTGCTGGCTTGCCGCGGTTCAGACTGGCTCCATCCGGGCGCTCGAGCACACCTATCGAGCCCAAAATCTAGATTTTCCCGTGCTCGCTAAGCGCTCAATGCTCGCTCGAGCCGACCACGGCCGAATGCTTGCACTCGCAGCGCGCACGCCGCGCACTCGAGCGCCAGTTCGTTTTAAAAGTCGCGTGCAGCCCTTTTTTGCTCATTTCCCACGGTTCCAAAATGGTTTTAGAGAGAGAGAGAGAGAGCACCGTTCTAGAGAGAGGAAGGAGGAGATCGAGGCCGTGAAGTCCAAATCCGTCTGAGAGCCAAGTATAAAGGTGAAAGCACGCGTCGAGGCAAGTGTTCTCATACTCACATCTCATTCTCTTTCGATATTTTGCTTGGTTTCGGTGGGTATTTTGTTTCGATACCCACTATTAATGTTAGGAACACGAAACCTAGGCCTTGAGATCAAGGAACATCTAGTTATTTGTTCAAATCGTGTCCGATCCACCGGTTTGGCTTTTACCGAAACCCTAGCCCACAAAATTGGGGATTTCCCATTTTTCGCCCATGTATCATGAAATTGACCCCAAAATATGAATCCCCACGTCCTAAATATGTATTTATGTTGGCCGCGTGTCTGATCTCGCATGTTTCAACCCGTTGGCGGCGTCCGAGTCCTCCAGAATACTCCTGTTACTGTTCACCCGAAATAAAAAGGAAAATTGCATGCTTCCACCATTGTGATAAGTTGAATCGAGCTCAAAGTATGAATTATCACGTCCCAAATGTGCGTATGTATCAACCGGACGTTCGATCTCCCAAGTACCGAACCGTTCGCGGTGTTCGGATGCTCCGAATGAGCCCTGGCACTGTTCATCCGAGAATAAATGAGAAATGTACATGCTTTTCCCTTGTTTAATCGTTATGAAATCGTTGTCTAGTTATTTAAATGAAATGTAAGCTCCGAAATGTGTATCTATGTGCCAAAAGCAAGGGAATGAGTCTCGGAGGCTTCTAAAAGGATATGTGATCTTTGAAGGTATGAAATTCAGTATTCTCTTATGAACTTGAAATGAGTTGTGATGAATAAGGAGATTGAGTCCTACAGAATATTGTGAACCAAGTAAGTAACTGCAAGGGAATCCACATTCGACTTTGTGATGGATTGATCTCCCAGATGGGGATGTGGATGATGGAATACTCTCCTAGATGGAGACGTTTATGATGGGAATGAGATTTCCCGAGTTGTGAATGTGTATGGCAAATGTGGATTTCCCTCTCCAGGTGTTGAAACTAACCTTGAAACTAGGACCATGATCCATAGGGGTGGTATTCTTTAGCATACCATGTCCATCATGGTGTGAACCCGAGGAATACGTGGCCACGTATTCTGGCCGCTCGTGGGAGTGGGTGATGTTCGTGGTACGTTTTAAAAAACTACAGTGAAAGAACGAGGATTGCCCTGGTCCCTGGGGGTGTGGGGCGTGTCGGTTGAACACTACATAGTGAGATGTAGTTTTTGTTGATTGTTGCATGGACGCAACCAGGGGTCGAGAGCTTCCGACCTAAAATGCAGCCGAGCTTTAGAATGTGTAGCGAACACATTTCTTTCCTCATTCTCTCGCATCGTTGGCTAGTACGGTCTACCAGCCCGGGTCCGCAAAGATGATGTAATAATGAAAATGAATAATGTCCAACCAATGTAACCGTGAGAACCGTGAGAATCAAGTGATTCCGAATAATGACCAACCAATATAACCGTGAGAACCGTGAGAATCAAGAAATTCCAGATGTTCCTGTTCCCTCTCCTGCTTTGTGGTTAGGGAGAGTTCCAGTATCTTTCCCCATTCCCGTTCTTGCTAATAACTGCGAGAATTGCTTATGATTATACTTGCTGAGCTGTTAGCTCACTCTTGCTGTTGTTGTTTTTTCTTTCAGATGAGAACACTTAGCCGGTGCTGGATTAGTTAGAGCTAGGAGAGAGATTTGCTTGAAGAGATTAGCTGGACGTTGAATGCTTTGAAGATTCGGTCCTCTTGTTGTAATGGATTGTAGAAGCCACTCTTGGCAGGATGTGGCCCGTTGTTATTTTTATGGTTTTGTTATGCTTCCGTAGATTACGATGTTCTAGTATGCTTCCGCATTTGTATTGATGTTTTGAGCTTTGTTTCATTTTAGATGGCATCTCTCTAGATCTTATACGGTAGATAGGAGTACTGTATTGGAGCCATGGATGATATGGCATATCTTGTGATCTTGTGTGATGTGTTGTAGGCTTTGTGTTAAGCCTCTTGTTAGATGTGTGCTTGTACAGGATGTTTTTGAGCAAGTTATATTTTTAGTTTTCATCCAATTGCAGAGGAAACTCTGCCGGATTTTCTGTGGAATCCATAGGTTAATTATGGGTTTTAGGTTGTGTTGCCATAGACGGAAGTTATTCAATGGAGAATAATCTGGTTCGTCACAGTTGGTATCAGCGAAAAAGAGAGACGCCTTAGGTTTGATCTGAATCGTATGCAGAAGCTTAGGTTAGATTAAGATTGATTGATTATGTAAATAAAGGCGTTGATGATTAAGTCAATCCGGGTTATTTTGATTACCCCAGTTCCAAGAGCTTAGGCTAGTGCTAAGTCAGAAACGGTGACTTAGATCGAATGGCTAGCCTATGCGTCCAAGCTTGTGTCCTAGGAGTGGTTTGATTCGAATTGCTTCAGTCTCAAGGAAGTCTTAGTAGTGGCTCCTTATGGGGACTACTAGTATCGGGTTTCCGACTGTGGGTTGAGAGAAGGATGGTGTGTCAAGACACCTTAATGTTGGAATTTGATTGGTATCAATTGGGTTCTTGAATTAATCAGTGTTGATTTGAGGCCTAAGATAATTAATTTTAGTTTGAGGTTTAAGTTTTATCAGCTCTTGGTTGAAGTTCTTTGGTTAGTATTTTGCTTTGAAAGGTTGCCAGGTCAACCTAGGGAGTGTGATGAATAGGGTGGAGTTAAGTTTGGGCATATGAAGTTCCATATTGACAATTCCTAAAGTGTCTGGACTTCTGGGCAGTCCAGATTCTGTTGAGGTCGAGATGTGAATTTTAAGACTTAAGATGACATTGTGGTGACCCCATGTCTGGTAGAAGATATGGCATGCTGCCCCGTGCTAGATGGGTAGTGAAGTAGACCTTGGTTAGTTGACGTGGGAAAGATCATGGATCTCGGAGATTAAGAGATATTGTCCCATGTATTATGAAAGTTTATTGGATTAATGTTTGTGTCGGTGAGACTCTTGGGAGCATGTCTCAATAGTGGTTAGTTCGATCGCGAGATTTAAGGATGCCTTTGGTCAATGGACAGGCCGTGAAAAGGTTCAGTGTCTTGTATCAGGGTCCTAAGGTATTAACTCAATGTGTTAATGTCACCTGACGTGACAGGAAGTAAGGCTCTTGGGTTTAATAATGTCATCTAGTGTCGTTTTAGGGATTCCGAGCCCATGTTGCATTGTGTTCTGAGTTATGTGTGATTGAAGGACATAGGCTTTGGAGTAGCGGTAAAGGTAACCCAGTATTCGGAAGGGTAAAAGGATGTATCATAGTGGATGTTTATGTACAAACCTTCGAGAAAGGTTTTTTCGAAGGGGTTCAGGGACTATGATCTAAGTTATAGATAGTACAGTTGTTAGATTAAGGATAGTTGTATCCTCTGACCTTGAAATGAAGAAATCTAATGCCTTAGGATCAGAGTTTCGGTGGTGATGAAGCATGAGAGAAACATGTGGATTGCCGAGATAGAAAATGAAATTTCTCAATCTAGATGTCACAACACTTGCATCTTTGGGATCCCGATTATATATATGGTTTTGTGATTCCTAAGTTTATTTAATCAATGATCTAAGTTCAGTACAAGTGGTGTCAAGATTGTGATATTTTAGAGTTCGTGGATACGATTGGTTGGGTTAACTTGAACCATCCCGTGGTGCAATCTTGGTGCGACGTTTACAGAATTTGGTCAGTAAGTTATCGGGTCGATCTGAATTGTGTTGGTAAACCTATTGTGCCTTGTGATTGGATTGTGCGATTTTGGATATGAACTTGAGATAATTAAAGTATTAAGACTTAACCTGATCTTAAGCAGGGTCGTGGAAGTATAGGCTTTGGTATCGTGGTAGAATATTTTAGAGCCTTCGAGATAAACAGATGGACCGATAAGGTGGTTCACGACTTTCAAAGTGGCTAGGAATTAATGATTGGATGATCAAATTTTGCGGATGGATGGGCGTAGTCCATGGGCAGTTTTGAAGACTTGATGAATCCTAAGATCGATTTGGGTCCATAGTGTGTTAATTGTGGATCAATGGAAGTTTTAGCCCCGACAATATTCAGGATAAGGATATGGCCACAATAGAGTCCAGAAAATTTCGTTTGGGTTTTGTAGAATCATTGGCATTTCGTGAAATTTTATGGGTTGATCTTTTGGTCATATTTGAGTCCATGTTAGGGTGACTTCGTTGATGAATTCGAAGGAATAATGGAGTGTACGTAGTCATTTGTGGATTATGTCATAAATTATGACAACTGATAATCCGTATGCCCTCATTGGAAAGGAAGTGCGAGTTTTGTTAAGGAAATGCCTTGTTAATCTTGTGGCTCTTTGGTAACATAATTTTGGAGATCAACGAGACTGTAAGTGATGGATAATTGGGGAGACTGATTAGTGTCGTGAAAGAATATGACCATCTTGGGTCTAATTGAAGTTGTTAAGTGATCTGTCACCAGTGAGACGTTCGGCATAGGAGAGATTTGTAATTGTTAGAACGAAAGATAAATGGTAGTTTTCGGTGACCAGATAGGGTGATTAACGTTCATGTCATTTGGGTTGATCCTTGATGGGTCTGGTAAGTTATCGTAGGATATAATGCCTTTGAGAAACGTTAAGGTTATGTTACTTTCATGTCTTGATAGGTGGGTACCTTTGAAATAAGTGCGGGAGAAGTCTAGGATTAGTGTACCCTCCCACGTGTATGTCGGAAATTGGCAATTGAGGTTTTCTTTTGAAAACTCAGGAGTATTGTCTTCGGAGATAGGAAGATGATCATATAGTCTTGCATGTGGTCAGATTTGTTTAAAGGTTGAGAAGTGAACCTTGGTATTTTCCTTGGGAATGTAGGCATATATGTTGGCAATTGATGCTACGAGTCTTTGGATTTGTATGTCTTTGAAGTTTCATAAGGAGATGTAAAAGATGAATCCCTTGTAAGTCCAAATGATTGGGTGATAGAATGCCGTGTTCTTGTTGGGAAATAGAACCGTATTCAGATTGGATCAGTTGGCTCATTAGTATACTAATGGGATCTTAAGGTTACTAAGTAATTGGAATTTTAAAATTTTGGGTAATGATTCAAAGTCATGTCGACTCTTTGGGTGATAGTTATGATTGTAGCCTGGAATGTGGCTGTAGTTGGATGATTGTGGGATTGGTCTTCTCAGTGTGACTGTCCTATGATTATTTTAATCAAGGTCGCTGTATATTCTGGGTGTATGATATGGGCTATGTATTTTGGAGAATATGTTTCTTTATTGATTTACCAAAGAAATTGCGAGAATATAAACTATTCTGACTTTAAAGTTTGATTGTGATTTAAGGTTTACGTCGAAACCTTAGTAAAACCTGATGAGATAATTTTTGGGATGTCAAGTTGAATTTGATGTGGTGGTGAATTTCAATGGGATGATTCATGGTTAGATAAATAATTAAAGTAGCGCAGCGCAAATGAGGTAAACCCATATAAGATAAAGTTTAATCTGGGTTTTAGAAGGAATAGTCCCTTTCGAGGCTTCGGGTAGGTTGAAGCAAGAATTTTCAACCGTTTGAAGTTTTGAGCTCAGTCGATTAAGTAAGTTATTGCATTTGGGATGTTTCAAATTTGGTCGAACAAGATTTTTTTTATCTAACACTTTGGTAGTTAGGATCAAGAGGATTTAAAATGGTTGAGGATCCTAGAATAAGCGTTGTCCGAGGAAATGATTTCGGAGCTCGAGGAAGATTACTCACTGTGAGAATTCAAGATTTGTTAAATTTTGAGGATGAAAGTTTTATAAGTAGGGGAGAGTTGTGAGGTTCCGAGTTAAGAGAATAATAATTAGAAGGCAATTAAGTTAATATGGGTGTATCATGGTCAAAAGGTATGAGAGGAATCGGATGAACAACTCAAAGAGCCAAAATCGGTAAATCGGGAATAAAAACTGTAAACCGAGATATGTAACTTTGAAAATACGATTTTGGATTTTAAAGTATGATAATCATGGCTTACTAAGGTTATATAATCAAGGACAAGACCCTAGGATGTGAAAGATTGTGTTAGAATGGTCAAAACGGATCCTGAACGACAAAAATGCGGCGTAGGCTTGCTGCTGGCTTGCTGCGGCTCAGACCAACACCCTCGGGGTGCTCGAGCCCACCTATCGAGCCCAAAATCTAGATTTGCCCGCGCTCGCCGCGCGCTCAAGCACCAGTTCGTTTTAAAAGTCGCGTGCAGCCCTTTTCTCCTCATTTCCCACGGTTCCAAAATGGTTTTAGAGAGAGAAAGAGAGAGCGTCGTTCTAGAGAGAGGAAGGAGGAGATCAAGGCAGTGAAGTCCAAATCCGTTCGAGAGCCAGGTATAAAGGTGAAAGCACGCGTCGAGGCAAGTGTTCTCATACTCACTTCTCGTTCTCTTTCGATGTTTTGCTTGGTTTTGGTGAGTATTTTGTGTCGATACCCACTATTAATGTTAGGAACACGAAACCCAGGCCTTGAGATCAAGGAACATCTAGTTATTTGTTCAAATCGTGTCCGATTCATCAGTTTGGCTTTTACCGAAACCCTAACCCATGAAGTGGGGATTTCCCATTTTCCACCCGTGTATCATGAAATTGACCCCAAAATATGAATCCCCACGTCCTAAATATGTATATATGTTGGCCACGTGTCCGATCTCGCATGTTTCGACTCGTTCGCAGCATCCGAGTCCTCCAGAATACCCCTGTTACTGTTCACCCGAAATAAAAAGGAAAATTGCATACTTCCACCATTGTGATAAGTTGAATCGAGCTCAAAGTATGAATTATCACGTCCCAAATGTGCGTATGTATCAATCGGACGTCCAATCTCCCAAGTACCGAACCGTTCATAGTGTCCGGATGCTCTGAATGAGCCATGACACTGTTCATCCGAGAATAAATGAGAAATGTACATGCTTTGCCCTTGTTTAATCGTTATGAAATTGTTGTCTAATTATTTAAATGAAATGTAAGCTCCGAAATGTGTATTTATGTGCTGAAAGCAAGGGAATAAATCTCGGAGGCTTCAAAAAGGATATGTGATCTTTGAAGGTATGAAATTCGGTATTCTCTCGTGAACTTTAAATGAGTTGTGATGAATAATGAGATTGAGTCCCACAGAATGTTGTGAACCAAGTAAGTAAATGGAAGGGAATCCACATTGGGCTTTGTGATGGATTGATCTCCCGGATGGAGATGTGGATGATGGAATACTCTCCTAGATGGAGACGTTTATGATGGGAATGAGATTTCCCGAGTTGTGAATGTGTATGGCAAATGTGGATTTCCCTCTCCAGGTGTTGAAACTAACCTTGAAACTAGGACCATGATCCATAGGGGTAGTATTCTTTAGCATACCATATCCATCGCGTTGTGAACCCAAGGAATACTTGGCCACGTATTCTGGTTGCTCGTGGGAGCGGGTGATATTCGTGGTACGCTTTAGGAAACTACAGTGAAAGAACGAGGATTTCCCTGGTCCCCGGGGGTGTGGGGCGTGTCGGTTGAACACTACATAGTGAGATGTAGTTGTTCGTTGATTGTTGCATGGATGCAACTAGGGGTCGAGAGCTGCCAACCTAAAATGCAGCCGGGCTTTAGAATGTGTAGCGAACGCATTCCTTTCCTCGTTCTCTCGCATCATTGGCTAGTATGGTCTACTAGCCCAGGTCTGTAAAGATGATGTAATAATGAAAATGAATAATGTCCAACCAATGTAACCGTGAGAACCGTGAGAATCAAGTGATTCCGAATAATGACCAACTAATGTAACCGTGAGAACCATGAGAATCAAGAGATTCAAGACGTTCCTGTTCCCTCTCCTGCTTTGTGGTTAGGGAGAGTTCCAGTATCTTTTCCTGTTCCCGTTCTTGTTTATACCTGCGAGAATTGCTTATGATTATACTTGTTGAGCTGTTAGCTCACTCTTGCTATTGTTGTTTTTCCTTTCAGATGAGAACACTTAGCCGGTGCTAGATTAGTTAGAGCTAGGAGAGAGATTTTCTTGAAGAGATTAGTTGGACGTCGAGTGCTTTGAAGATTCGGTCCTTTTGTTGTAATGGATTGTAGCAGCCACTCTTGGTTGGATGTGGCCCGTTGTTATTTTTATGATTTTGTTATGCTTCTGTAGATTACGATGTTATAGTGTGCTTCCGCATTTGTATTGATGTTTTGAGCTTTGTTTCATTTTAGATGGCATCTCTTTAGATCTTATACGGTAGATAGGAGTACTATATTGGAGCCATGGATGATATTGCACATCTTGTGATCCTGTGTGATGTGTTGTAGGCTTTGTGTTAAGCCTCTTGTTAGATGTGTGCTTGTACAGGATATTTTTGAGCAGGTTGTATTTTTGGTTTTCGTCCAATTACGGAGGTAACTCTGCCGGATTTTCTGTGGAATCCATAGGTTAATTATGGGTTTTAGTTTGTGTTGCCATTGACGGAGGTTATTCGATGGAGAATAATCTGGTCCGTCACAGGGACTACTAATATTAGTGACTGGTTATTGGGTCGAGAGGAAGATGGTGTGTAGAGACACCTTAGTGTTTGAATTTTATTGGTATCAATTGTGTTCTCGAATTGATCAGTGTTGATTCGAGGCCTAGGTTAATTAATCTCGATTTGAGGTTTAAGTTCAATCGGCTGTGGATTGAAGTCCTTAGGCTAGTAATTCGTTAAGAAGGGTTGCCTGATCAACCTAGCAAGTGTAATAAATAGGGTGGAGCCATCAACTTGAGATTGGTATGACTGGAGTAAATTTCGGGTATATCAAGTCCTCGGATGACAATTCACGATTGTTTTGGAAAAATGCTTAAGTGTTTGGACTTTTGGGTAGCCTCGGGTTATATTGAGGTCAACGATGTGGATTTTTGGACTTAAGATGGCATTTAGGTGACCCCATGTCTGGTAGAAGGTATGACATGTTGCCCCATGTTAGATAGGAAGTGAAGTTGACCTCGGTTAGTTGATGTGAAAAAGATCATGGGTCTTGAGGATTAAGAGGTATTGTCCCGTGTGCTTATGGGAGCTTTAAGGATGAATACTTTGTTTTGATGAGACTCTCGGGAGCATGATTCAATAATGGTTGGTTGGATTACAAGATTTAGGGATGTCCTTATCCATGGACGGGCGGCGAAGAGGTTCAGTGTTTTAAGTCAGGGTTCTAAGGTATTAACTTAAAGTATTAAGTGCCACCTGTCGCGATAAGAGGTAAGGCCATTGGGCTTAATATTGTAATCTGGTGTCGTTTTGGGGATTCCAAACCCATGTTTGCATTGTGTTTTGAGTTATGTGTAATTGGGAGACCTAAGCTTTGTAATAGTGGCAAAGGGGACCTAGTACTTGGAAGGACAAAAGACATATCAAAGTAGATGTTTATGTACGAATCTTGGAATTGAATTGTGTGATTTTGGGTATGAACTTGAGTCAATTAAGGTACCAAGTCTTAATTTGATCTTAATAGTAGTTTGATGGGCGAACTGCAGTGCTATTACAATTGGATTGGTAAAGGATGACATCCGGCATTCGAGTTGTGGGATCTAAGGCATAAGTTTGAATTGATCAAGGTATCAAGAGATTGATGACGTCTTCCTATGGAACATTTAATGAGAATTGCATTAAGTCTAATTAGTATATGCGGCCACATCTTGAAGTTATTTTATAGCAGAACCTTTAAAATCTCAACAATTCCATAAATTAATCCTTGTTGATTCAGATTCTATAGAAGTTAAGCATAATAGGAATTCTCATGGTAATTCTATCAGTTACTCCATTCGCAAAATTAAAAAGATTCAACCTTATCAAGACTTAGTCATTAATTCGTTAGACATTAAACCTTTTTCTGTTCATTATCAACTCATTTTCTTATGACCTAACAAAGGATCCGGGCAGATATGTACAGGATCCATTTGATCTTTAAGCCCATGATCTGTAAATAAAAAAAGCTTTCCACTAACCTTTTGATTGCAGGTAGCCATCTCATCTTTACCTACTTTTCTCCACTCTCCAAATGCTCACAAAGACATAGTCATCAATGCTACCGTATGTCAACAAAATACTATTCATAAATAGTAAAAGGCGTACGAATGAATAGTAAAGATTTGCAAATTTCTCAAAAGGGTAGATGCATTGATGTAAGAGAATGAGAGACTTCGTATTTAGCTCTTGGTTTTTTTCTCATTTGGAGTTCTCCTCTTGGAGTTTCACTCTTCTGCAGAGAAATGAAGTGAAGGCGTCCTTATATAGTCATCTTGAAATCATCTGAGCCATTGATCAAAAGCTGACTGATGATGCTTTAGTTGTTATGTGTCTCTTCAACTTGTTTTACGTCGTGTCCATCTTTGTCTTTTGCTTTAAGTTGTTTTGCATCTTGTCATTCTTTTTACACCGTTCGAGAAAGTTATGAATCTTACTATTCATTCATATGCTTTTTACTATTCATAAATAGTGATCTGTCAGCGTACGAATATGTCTTTGTGAGAGCATTTGTAGATGGAAAAGAGATGTGATAGGTACCTGCAAGCAATATATTAGAGGATAACGGTTTTTTTTTCAGAAACGAATAGTACTGGTGAACGGAAGTATTTAAATATTATCCGTAAAGAAAATGGTATATTCCACAAAATCGAACATCTGATGCAAACCAAGGTTTTCAACTGTTGAGAAATCTCATGACAGAATATTATAGCGATAGAGATACTTGGCAGTGGTAAAGATGTGCCATGTTCCATTGCTAAGGGTATATTTAGATATTACAGGTCGAATTTCATTAATAAGATTGAAAACTGTAACAGTCAGAAGGTGGATCCAAGTTGTCTGTTTCCTGATCCAGATCATAAGCTGTTGACATTGTTCAAATTTAAGAAGAGCAATAGTGGCCTTCTGAGATGTATGAGCTTGCCACTTAAAAAGATGTAAATCCCAACTGAAGAAGTCCGTAGAATTTCAGGCATCAGATGGTAATTGCAATGTAGTAAAAATACTAGTTGTCAGAGAAATAACTTGAATATAAGGAGACTGGTTAAATGAATCACATAAGAAGTAAAGTTCATCTGGTGGTAGCACTACATAGTTATCCTGTTGAGGAATTCATGTATATAGTGATTGTGTAAATGGTCCAAACAGTTTCCAAAGATTTGTCATGGAAGAATAAGCCCATAAACCATCAGCTTCAAGAGCAAATAGGCATCCGTCATCAAAAAATTTCCTCTGATCAAGTCCGCATTCAAAGATAAGGCCATGTCCGTAATCAGAAGCAGCTTCATATTAGACAAGTTGTTATAATTTTTCTATGATCGGGATGGATTGACAAGTTTAAAGAGTAGGATTGATAATATAAAGAAAATTTAGTTCAATAGTGGCGATGGGTAAATAGAGAAATAAGCCATTATTGCGGGCTAATACTCGAAGGAAGTGATCATAGATGAAATCGAGAGCAAAAGGATGAAGTACGGGGTTTACGATAGGGATGAATTGCCATGTGGGGCTGTATTTACATTGAAGGAAATATCCTTCATCGTCTTTTTCAAAAGCATGATAAGAATAAAGCGGTGTTTGATAGAAATTGAAGACATGTTTTTGATATAGAAGCGTATTTGAGAAGAGTTTAACAGGAAGCCAAGAAAATAATTCAAACAAATTGTCATAAGTAAAAAGAAGAGAAGACGACTCAGACTCAAGTGGAGGTATCATACTTGTCTTGTAGAAATTCTCTTGTTGAGAAATCGGGTAAAGAGTTTGAAGTTCCTTTGATAAATTTAATATCAAAATCAAATATGGATAAAATTTCCTGCAATCGAGCAAATATTTATTTGGAGACCAAAATTTTCACATCATTTTGTAGTACATCTTTTGCAACTTTGCAATAAATATGTAATAAAAACCTTTTATTGTATAAATCATCTTAAAATTTTAAGATGCATAAAATGATAAATAAAATTTCCTTTTTGATAGTAGAATAAATCTTTTATGGTCCTAACCATATGCCTGAATGAAATCGAACAATTTGAGGTTGGGCTGTAACTAATTTTTATTTTAGTATACCCCCATATCCTAAGTTAGAGGCATCTGTTTCGATAATAAGTAGTGCTTGAGGATGTGGGATATCTAAACATGGTAAGTACTGAACTTATTGTTTTAATTTTTTTAACAATACTAGTGTGTTCATCAGTCCAGGCAGGATAATTCATTTGAAGACGTTGATATAAATGTTTACATATTTGTCATAATTTTGGTATGAATTCTATAATATAACTTAAAAACTATAGAAATCTTTGTAATTGAGTTTTATCTTTGATTTCATTAGGAAATTTACTAGCGAATTCAATTGATCGTTAAATAGGTGTTATTGAGTGTTGATAAATCTTAAAGCCAAAAAATCGTATCTTTGTTTGAAATAATTTAATTTTTGGTAAGGAAACAACTAATCCATTTTGTTTAATAATAGTTAAAAATTGATAAAGATGTTTAAAATACTGATCGATGGAAGTAGAGAATACAAGTACATCATCGATGTAGGCAATAATAAACGGTGTATATGGATTAAATATTTGATTCATTATATTTTGAAATTCTGAAGGAGCATTTTTTAATCTAAAAGACATAATATTCCATTCATAATGGCCAAAGGGTACTGTAAAAGTAGTTTTATAGCAATCTTTTTTTGAACTTGAATCTGTCAAAAGCCATATTTCATATCAAATTTAAAGAAAATATTTGTGTTGTATAATCTATTAATTAAGTCACATTTGTTAAGTATAGGATATCGAATCCATTGGAGTGCTTTGTTTAATGGTTTGTAATTTATAACTAATCGGGGTACTCCTCTTTCCTTTTCAGCATTATTCATAATATAAAAGGTAGAACAACTCCAGCATTATCTTGAAGGGTTTTTTGAATAGTTATAGAAGCTTCTGGGCATGGATATGATTATGCTAAGTAAAGAGGAACTAAAGAATCAATTTTTAATGTTAATTGGAATTCAGTTTTCTCAAATAATAATATCCTAAATTTCTTATAGTCAGAGAATGATTTAGATAATTTAGAAGGTTTTGAGAATGTCGTGAAGTTAGAAAACGTGAACGTTAAGCTAAAAGTCGTGAAGTTAGACCCTATACCCCCCAAACGGATCGTGTTTGAATACGGAAGAACAAGGGTGTAAGAGAGCTAAAAAAGGATCATGCCAAAAGAAAATAAAGAGATATATACTAGTGGTTTTTTGGCATACTTTGGTTGCAATAAAGGTGTCATATGAGGTAACAATAAGAGAAGTTTGTTGATCGAATAAAGGTGAGAGATCTGAAGTAATTTGATTAATATGTTTGTGATAAATATATAAATCCGATGGTTCATCTTTAAAAGTTAAAAAAAAAGATAAATTTCTAGGAGGATTAGGAGTATTAGATAGAAATGGAATTTCTTTAATAGATACGACTGAACGAGGTTGATGTGTACGAAAGCTAGAAAATTCTTTTGATGGTATTTGGATATAGAAGATAAAAGGTAGTTCTAGGGTTAATATGTATGTAGTTAGAACATAAGATTTTTCATGAGTCAATATCTTTTCTCTAGATGATACAATATTTGGTAATTCTTCAAGTTCATTAGTTGATAATTTTTTGCTTAAGGTTTGTCTTTTAATACATGGAAGTATTATTTCTAACTCATGTGTATCTGTTGCCGTAGAAATATACTTAGTGGTAGGTGTAGTAGGTAGAATAGGATTTCCATTAAAAGTTAGTGAAGATGGTAGGAGCTCCACTAAATTTTGTTGTGCAAATGGAGATTTCATTAGAGTAGGTGTTGAAATGAAATTTGATTAGTGTTTGTTGAATTTAAGAGAGAAGGTGGAGATTCCACTACATTTTGTTTTTTCTTTCTTCTTTTCTTCTTCTTTCGTTTTTCTATGGTTTGGACATTTTTATCTTTATATTTTTTCTTAATGAATTGAGAAGATCTTTGATTTTTTGATAATTGATTGTCATTTTGATATTTAATACTAAGTTGTCTACTTAATATTTTTGATTGTTGATATTCCAGTGTTTGAACTGTTTTAAGATACGATACTTTAGGCGTAGATGTTGAAGGTAACTCATTTAAGTGTTTTGTTATTTATTCTAACAGTATATCTGTACATTTTGGTGGAAATTGAACATCAGTAATAATAGGTAAAGGAGAACTTGTTATTTGAGATTGATAATTATTTTGTTCACACACCTTTTTCATATCTTCTAATGTTGTATCACTATCGCTTTCTCTGTCAGCGCCCTTTTTAAATCGAGCTGTAGTGATAGTGGTATTATCAATGTTTAATTTTAATCCTGTCAGAGGAGGATGAACAGATATAATTTTTTGCCCATTGGTCGTATTCTAAGTGATAGTAGTTCTATTATTGACATTAATATTTTTCAAATTTCGAGATGGTTGAATAGTGTTCTGAATATATGGAAGGAACCATTTAAAAAATGGTAAATTTCTTCTTAATGACATCATTTGTTGTTTCCAAAAAGCTCTAAATTCTTCAAGTTATACTTTATTATATGTTTTAAAGTACCAATCCCTAACAATTTTATTTTTATCAGACATGAATTCTTTTCTTAACATATCTATATTAGGGATAAATTTAAAATTAATTATCTCAGGATATTTTTTTGTAATTCGCCATACATTTCTTCATATTGCATATTATAAAACATTTGTTCTATACAATACTACTTAGATATTGTTTTTTTAATATTTTGATAGAGTAATCCAGTTCCAATTTTATAAACTTCATCATCAGGTAGATCCCATATAGGAGGATTTGGATGAGTAGATATAACATTAATAGTTTGCATATCTGAGAAAGTTAGTGAATTAGGTGTCATGTGAGTAATTATTGTTGGGATAGATATTCTACTTTTTACATGCCGATTATCCTGATTCTCTTGTGTAGACTGATATCGTGTACTAATAGAAGATGGTCTAACACTTTCATGATCAAATAAAAGTATTTTTGTCCTATGTGTATTAAAACTTAATGATCGTGGTATCTGTGGAGTACAAAAATTAAAAATAATATTTCCTTCAGGAGTTTCCAATATTTCAGAAAATTTTCTTCTAGTTAAATGTCGAGGTGGTTGTGTAAGATTAACTTCCCATTGTGGTGGCAACGTGATTTCATCCCATTTGAGTAACTTTGGTGTAAACGTAGTAGCATGATCTGCTTCTACGTGTAGAACAATCGTTTCACCAGGTGGAGTTTGGATTAGATATTTTGGATTAAATTGTGTTGTTAATAATTTAAAGTAAATACGATAAAGAATTAGAAGTCCTCTACGCTCTTCTTGTTGAGACAGACCAGGTAAATGGACATTTAAGACAAGTGTATTTAAAATAATTGGATCTTTTAAATCAATAGTAAAATTTGGCACACAATTAAAATAAATTGGACCTGTGATGACCTAGATTCTAAAACATAGAAAATCTTGATTATCGAGCCAATATGATCAGGGATCCAGGAAAATTGAGGGTTGTCCGGTCAACCATGTTGACCGAAAGGTTGGAAGAAGGCAAAATCCGGTCAACGCACGTTGACCGGAAAAGTATGAAGGAAGGCATAATCCGGTCAACGCGTGTTGACCGGAAAGCATGAGGAGGCCGAAGTGGCCGGACAACCAGAATGGCCTGGTGTGGGGAAAAAGAAGTCTGTCTTCTCTTAGTGTAAATGAAGTCCCTCCTCTTGTGCCAAAATGAAGTCTGGCCCCTTAAAAAGAAAAGTGGTCCAGCTTTTTAGGTAAATAATGAGGTCTGGCTTTCCAAGTAGATTGTAAAAAGACGTTGGAAGAATTGACCGGATTTGGAGATGTTGACTAGATTTGAAGGAGTGGTTTTATGTCCCATGATGCAGGAGTGAACGTTGGCAGCTAAAGAGAACAGT
The DNA here is from genome assembly GCA_025585075.1 of Nepenthes mirabilis. Classification (NCBI taxonomy): domain Eukaryota; kingdom Viridiplantae; phylum Streptophyta; class Magnoliopsida; order Caryophyllales; family Nepenthaceae; genus Nepenthes; species Nepenthes mirabilis. The sequence continues at coordinate 8,109 of JAODPA010068336.1, read as the reverse complement.
AGATTTTAGTTAAAATCCAAATAGGCGACAACTGAATGGAGTGGGTAAAACCAACCTAGTTACTCCACCTACCCTCTGAAATGAAGTACGAAGGGCAGGTAACCTACCTCCACTTACCCACCTACTCCCTCCTCTATATATACCCAGCGTCTGCTACGTTTGGAAGGCAGACGCAAGCAGAGGGAGTGAAGGAGGGAGCCGTCCATCAGTGAAGGAGGGTGTCCGTCCGTCAGGCAATTTAAGTCCGTCCGTCAGGCAAGATACTCACTCTTATTTTATAAGCTCATGTTTATATATGTTGCTATAAAATTATATGGTGTTCTGTATGAAATATGTTTTTCTGCTTTATGACTTCTTGATCTAAAGGGCATGTTTAAAATGAAACTCTGTTATGCATGATGATGGATTTTATACTGTTGATGATTTCCTGATAGATATTAGGAATTCTGATATTTCATGTTGATGACCTAAGAACTTATGATGATTTTCAATTCTGCTGAAATCATTTCTGGGTTTAAGAGCTCCGGTTTTTGATTAATGCCTCGTCTATTGTTATTTGACTTCGGCCTTGACAACCAAAGAACTCCGGCTTTCTGTGTTCAAGGAAATATTCTGTTCAGCTGGAAAAGAAAAACTCCGTCCAAAAGTACTTCGGCTTTAAATGTGCCCCGTCCTCTTTTAATGTACTCCTGCTTTAAGGGAGAATTCCGGTTGTTACGAAGAAGTCCGCCTTCTATTTTGAAATAAACTTAGGCTTTGATTGAAAGAGAAGTCCGGCCTTTTTATGAATAATGTGCTCCGTCCCCTTAAAAAGTACTCCGGCCTTCTGTTTGAATAAAGAACTCTGTCCCTCATTGGAAAAAGGAGCTCCGGCTTTAACATGAACTTCGTCCATCAAGAAAATGAGCTCCGCCCTTGAGAAAATGAGCTCCGCTCTTTAAGAAAAAGAGCTCCGTCCCCTTGAAAGTAGTCCGTCCATAAGGAGCTCCGTCATTTTGAAAGTACTCCGTCCATAAGGCGCTCCGTCCCTTTTTAAAGCACTCCGTCCAAAAAGAGCTCCGTCATTTTGAAAGTACTCCGTCCATAAGGCGCTCCGTCCCTTTTTAAAGCACTCCATCCAAAAAGAACTCCGTCATTTTGAAAGTACTCCGTCCATAAGGCGCTCCGTCCCTTTTGAAAGCACTCCGTCCAAAAAGAGCTCCGTCCTTTTGAAAGTACTCCATCCAAAATGAGCTCCGTCCTTTTTATAAGCCACTCTGGTTTTATCACTCCGGATTTCAAAGAAAGATCACTCCGATTTTAGCACTCCGGATTTTAAAGAAAAGATCACTCCGGTTTCAGCACCCCGCATTTTAAAGGAAAGTCACCCTGGTTTTATCACTCCGGATTTTAAAGAAAGATCACTCCGATTTCAGCACCCCGCATTTTAAAGGAAAGTCACTCCGGTTTTATCACTCCGGATTTTAAAGAAAAACTCCGGTTTCAGCACCCCGCATTTTAAAGGAAGGTTACCCCGGTTTCATCACTCCGGTTTTTAAGAAAGAATTTGAACTCCGGATTTTGAAAGGAAATCACTCTGTCCTTTTTAGAAAAAGAACTCCATCCTTTGCAGCACTCCGTCCTTTTATTTTGGAAAGAACTCCGGCCTTGAAGAAAAACAACTCTGGCTTTTTAAGAACTCTGAATTTTGAGTTACAGCTTTCGTTGAAGAAAGAGCTCCGGCCTTTGAAACCTGCCATAATAAAAGAACTCCGTCTTTTGAAAAGAGCTCCGCCATGAAAAGCACTCCGCCCGTTAAAAGAAAAGAGCTCCGTCCGTTTTAAGAAAAGGTACTCCGTCCGTTTTAAGAAAAGATGCTCCGTCCGTTTTAAGAAAAGGCACTCCGTCCGTTTTAAGAAAAGATGCCCATCCGTTTTACCAAAAGGCACTCCGCCCCTTTAAAATGAAAATCACTCCGGTTTTGATTAAAGAAAAGAACTCCGGTTTTGGTTAAAGAAAACGAACTCCGGCTTTGATAAAAAGACTTGGTCTTTGGAACTCCGGCTTTGTAAGAAAAGAACTCTGGTAAAAATTAAAAGAACTCCGGTTCCATGAACTTCGGCCTTCCGTTTTAAAAGAACTCCGGAAAATTGAATAAACGAGACTCTTTTCTTTTTATTAAATAAGAACTTCGGATTTTGCTTTGAAAGATGAACTTCGGCTTTTGATAAGATGATATGGACTTCAATGAATGAAGTAAAGAACAGGACTATGAAAACACATGGACTACGGACAGCAGGTGGAACTCCATGATTATGAATTTCGAACTATGATGATTGGCCAATAAAGAATACGAACCAAGAACCGAGTTTCCGTTAAGCTTGCTGTTAAAGATGGATGAAGGATATTGGAGTGACGCTCGAGGATGCCTCCTGGGCCACGGGAGGGGACCTTTTAGTGGCAAAACAACTATGGACTATGGCCTCGTATGTCGGGTTAAAGGCATTACCTCCCGCCCCAGGGAGCATAATGAGGGGACACGGCTTTAGGTTGTGGGGTAGCACACAACCCATCCTCGATATTGTCCGCTCCCGTCCGATCCCTAAAGATGATATGAATTCCGAATGATTTTGATGAAATTTTTGAAGACAAGATGAAAAGAATAAGAACTGAAGAAGAAACAATATGATGATTTTCTTATGCTATGCTATATACTTTGATGAAATTATATATATGCTTATATTTTCTGCATGTGAGTATCCTGCTGGGCTTTGTAAGCTCATTCTTGCAACTTTTCAGATGACAAGCTTATGGAGGACAAAGTTGAGTATAATCCTTTGGTGTAGCTGAATGTTTAAGCTGGATGGAGCAGAGTTTTGGAGTTTTGTTTATTTTTTGTTCTGAGAAAACTTGTAATTCCGCTGCTTATGATTGTTAGAATGTTTCCGTGATACTTTGGAATTTATAAAATTATAAATCTTTAGAATGCATCTCAGGTTTGAATGAAGAAATTTTTTTATGTCTCCCTTTATATCTTTTATCCATTTGTAAGGACTTTGGAATTGACGGCAGCTTTTGTTGATAATAAAAAGTCGGGTCGTCACAGGACCGTTACAAAGATTGAATTGAACTATTGCTAAAATAAAATCTTTGTATTTGAGTAGAGTTTGATCTCTAAGGCATAACAAGGCAGGAGTATCAATTCCTAAATTGATTAAAGGTTTGATAGCTATTTGTATTAAACTGTAATGGATATAATTATATCATTTACTTAAATTTGATAATAACCTAACTTCTTCATATTCATTTTGAATAAATATCGTCTATTTATGATCTTTAATAGCTAAAATGTTTTAAAATCAAACGTTCCTATTCAATATATTTCTTCTACTTGTGTGGGTATCATCCATTTAGTGTAATCCTTACTGCTAGGTATAATTAACGACTCTCTAGAATTTATTGTATGCAAATTAATTTGTACGCGATTAAAATTATTCCGATTCTATGCAAGTGTACGCGAATTAATCGTGTATGCAAAAATATGTAGATAGATTATGCAAAAGTAATGCAGAAATCAAACAAGAATAAACCCGAAGAGAACAATGTCACCTATTCCCTCCCCAGACACAAGAAAATGAGGCACTTGTCTCTGACACCAATTAGTACTACGCAGGACCTTTTCATTCAGAACTTTAAAATATGCACTAATTCAGAGAGAGAAGCGAATATACCAGCAATTCAGACGTTGCTTGTATTTCTCCTCCCCCTGAAGTGATCTAACAAAGTAAGGAAGTCTAGAAGACTACGTTACTTGGTTATTTCTCTGGTAAAGCCCACTAATTTAAAACTATTGCTCACATCCCTCGACGGATTTGGCAGCATTTTGCCCTCAGTCATATTGCAAAATGCGCAAATGGGTTCTTCCTTTTTCGATTCTCTTCTGATGAAAACTTAGAAGAGGTTTTGGCTAGAGGTCCATGGACAATTAGAGGTAAATCCTTACTTCTAAAACGATGGCTTCCGGGTATGCTAATTGCTAAAGACAATTTCAATTCCCACCCGGTTTAGATTAAATTGCGTAACGTCCCTGTTGAGTACTGGACCCCTCTTGGGCTCAGTTGGATCAGCAGCGCAGTTGGTAATCCCATTCATCTGGATGCTTTCACGGCCAAGATGGATCGTCTGCGCTACGCTCGGGTTTGCGTTGAAATAAAAAATGATGCGGTTCTCCCCTCCAAAATTTTCTTAAGCAAATCTGCAAGCGACGAGGAGCCGTATGTTGAAGTAGATTTTGAACTTCCTAGTAACCGGGCTAGGAGTGGGAAAAGCTCTACCTTGGGTCAACACCACCCTCAGGGCAGAGTTCTGGAGTCCAAAGGGACTTCTGCCACTCCTTCCTTGATCAAACCGATTGAAACTCAGCAGTCTGAATCAGGTGCTAGGGGCAAAACTATTGATGCAATGCATTCTAAGGATTTGGATGTATTGGTCCCAGGTTTGGTCTAGCCTCAGATGGGCTCGTTTTCTGTAGAGTGCGGTATGGAGACTCAGGATAGTCGAGGGGTTCTGGATCCTGTGATCAATCCACTTAATATGGTTCCTACTGTAAATGTGGTGGGGTGTTATCTTGAGGTCCTGTCTGATATGGCTCCCAGAAGGGATTTGTCCCCTCCGGTTGTGGAATCTAGCTCCCAGTTCCCAATGGTTTCTGAGGATGCCCCTGTGGTTGCAGGCCCCATGTTGGTACCATGCTCCTCTGGCATTGTTGGTGTTTTGAAGTCTGAAATACCCCTGGATATACTGCCTGTGTCCATCCATTGTTCACAGGATGTATTAGATTTGGATGGACCATCTGCTGTCCCCCATGTCATCATCGATCCATCCCCTTCTGTGTCGCTAAAGATATGCCAATTGGATGAATGCCCTCCTGCTGATGCAGAGGCCATGGATTCTTTTGCTCCCTCTTCTTCCCCCAAATTCCATTCTTGCTATGCTGATCAGCTTATGAAAGCTACTGGCACTATTTGCCATGATAGGAGGATATCTTCCTTTGCTGAGGTGTTGAGTTGTGGCCTAGGTGCTGATTCTGTGGGGCTCTCGGGTGCTGGCGCTATTCCTATAAACTTATGGCCGATTACGAATGAGGACCGTAAGGAAGCCTTTGGTCCATAGGATGCTTCTATTAGGTTGAATTTGCGTGTTGCAAGGTATGATGCAGCTTTTGTGGCTCCTGTCCCCTAAGACTTGGCTCCAAAACTGGGTTGTGTTGATGACATTGCTGCTGAGCTTTCTATTTGCCCCCCAGATGGCCAGGTTTCCCATCATGTCTTACCTGCTGATATTGAAGTTGTTCTTGACAACACACCCAATTCAATCTCTCGTCTATTAAGGAAGTATTCCTTGGATACCTCCAGTAATGTGGGGATTGACTCTAGTAGCCCCAGTGACTCATTAGCAGATTCTCAAGTAGGCTAGTCTTCGGTTGGCTCTGGGGCAAAACACTACACCGGAAAGGAGGTGTTTGCTTTGCAATTTGGTCCTTGGATGCCAGCAAAGTCTCGAAGATGCCAAAAGTCCAAAAACTCCACTAGTCCCTCTGGCGCATAGACGGTTGGGCTAGTGGGACTGGGATCGGCCTGTCTTGCTAATTTGGCCTATTTTGTTTTGAGGCTGTAATTGCTGGAAGATTGCAGAACCTTTTTGCTGTATTGTGAAGGGCTGGAAAATGGCCTACTATGCTAAAGGTTTATGCTATTGGAACTGCTGTCTCTGGTTTCTGGGGATAGTAGTTGCTGGAATGGATGCTTGCTCCATTTTGCATCGGTGCTTTGGATTTCGTTGGAGCTGCAGATACTCTCTTTGCTGTGTTGTGAAGTTTGGTGTGGCACCTAGCTGCTTGTATGCTGGTAAGTGCTGAGGTGCAGTGGTGACTTTGCCGTGGTGACATCAAAGCAATGTATCTGCTTTGATGATTTGCTTCTGATGCTGAGAAGTGGGTTGCAACTGTAGCATTTCTCCCGGTTTGGCTGATGAGGCTACCAGTTGCCTACTAGACTGCACTTGGGCGGTGTGGAATAGAGTCTGGGCTAATCTTGCTGACGTGGAATGAAGGCTTGCTCCTCGTCTGTTATGCCTCTTGTCGGATTGCGAGTTAAGTTTGGATTGAGATTAGGCAAGCTGTTTTATGTTGTATGTGTTTTGTGGGCTGGATTGCATGTGGCCGTTTTAGATGATGTTTATCTTGATGTTGTTTTTTTTGTGTTTCTTTTGCTCGGTTTCATGATTTTATTCTTGGGGGGCTCGGGGAATACCCTAACTCGTTGTTCTACCTCTAAGTTAGCAAAACGAGTTAGAACATTATCTTGTATTTTTATTTATTTTAATTCAATTTCCTTACTTACCAAAAAAAAATTACCTTATTGAATATTTCGAACAAATCCCAAAATTCGAAACTACCCGTTATCCAATAAAGACCCAAAATTCCTAAAAATAATCCAAAAATAATCTAAAATTCCTAAAATACCATCACTATCACATCCTTGGTACAAAATATGCATGTTAATAAATAAAATCCATAATATAAAAATACAATTAATGCATCAATAACGACAAAATCAAAACCCAAATGTAACAATCCACACATACACAGGACCCAATACAATTTAACATGCACAGGACCTCATCAGATATAAAGTCGGATAATATAATACATGTCCTGCTATCCATAAGTCGTAGAGGGAGATATCCAACAAAACAACAATTTACCTATATAACATAAATATCACATATTTCTCAATACAGAAACCACAGCCTACAACCAGCTATGCACAAGAACCAAATGCACCTCTAAGATCAAAAGCGTACTCACTAGGAAAATAATGTCGTGCCAGATTGTGAAGGACTATATTTTCTACTGAAAATCCGACAGAGTTTCATCTGTAATATGGACATTCATAAATACAAAATCTGTATGAATTCCTATCTTACGATAAGCACAATGTACACACTGCACATACACAGGATCCTAACTACCACAAGGTTAACAGGTAGCACTGACGTCATAACTTTGGGTACGACGTTAGCTTGGACAAGATGCCAACTAGGTAGCCAAATATAACCATAAAAGCCTACGGAAGCACATACATCCATCATATACAGCGGAAACTAAACTATGTATCCATCAATACCATACACATACATCGATATACATATATGTATCAAAATAATACAATATACTCCATCACATACAAAAATCATAAACTAAGTCCCAAAAGCTCTTCAATGCAAGATCTACAACCTATCCTACTCCTGTATCCTACTTTGACTCGTCAGGTATAAGAGCATGCTCATCTGGAAAGAAGGAAGAAGTAAGGATAAGTCAAACGCTCAGCAAGTACAACATAAACAAATAATATGCGACATATTTTCTTCATAATTGGTTAATAAACATAATTTTTAGAACATACAATTAAACATATGCAAATATATATAACTTAATTAACAATTAAACCATATGGAATCATGCAAAAATACCTAAGGCCTCGGGTGCACAGTAAATACGCGAGTTTAGGGGTCCGAAATTGCAAAACGAAATAAAACATGGAAAATTAGATACCCAAACGGTAAATAACCCTATTCAAGGTATGGATTTTCGTTATTTAGGGCCAAATTAAGCTTGGAACTCAAAATAATGAGAAAACGATGGTCGGGCACTAGTCTAGGGTTTGGGCAGAGTTGATCCATGCAAAATGAAGGGAAATCAGACATTAAATAACAAGTAATTTATGCAATAATCATGGGTTTCATGATTTACTTGTTTTGGCAGGTACCAGAATGAAAATACTTGAGAGAATATGAATAAAAATCAAAAGAGAGAACAAAGAGGGTATGAGTACATTTATCTCAACCCAATCTATAACTTTTTCAGCTAGCTCGAAGTTAGAATCAAACCCAAAAGCCTCCATTTCCTCATCTTCTCCTTCGCACAGTTTCTCTCCTACGCGGCTCTCTGCGCGTGCAGCTGCCGTTGCTCGGCCCTCCAGCAGCCGTTGACCACTGGTGCACACCCACCGGCGCCACCTCCTCTTCCCTCCTTCTCCCTTTGCTTCCACTGCACCGCTCAACAACGCC
>JAODPA010068335.1:0-10254 GCA_025585075.1 Nepenthes mirabilis | reverse complement strand
CTCTTTCAGTTTGGCACTCTCTACTACGTCATTGCTTTCATACTCTGCTTTTCTCCCCATTGCAGGGAGTAACCTTCCTGTGAACCCTATCCCTCATCCCACTCCAATCGTATCTCCATTATCATTCGCTTCAGACCAGTTGTGAATTTCTCTTCGTGATTGTTCTGGTGGTCCCCTTGCTCCTTCCTTTCAATCATCGGGTTATTCTGGATATGTTCCATGATCGTCCCAAGTGGTTTGCCCTTTGCCAGTTTTATGCACGATTAATTTTGAGGTATGTCTGGGGGAGCTTGCTGCGTTGGCTTCTTTGTCTGGCGTTCAGCAAATTGGGGTTGACCCTGTTGTCTCTATTTCCAACTTATCAAATAGTCGGCTGAACCTCTTACCTGCAGATATATCTGTTAGCTCTTCGAAGAACCCATAGCCTGGAAATTTGCCTGTCTCTTCTCCTCTGTCATGGTCAGCTATTGTCCACACAGTAGGTTCATCCCTTACTATGCCGTTGAGATTCTTCGCTCCTCAGAAAGTTGAAGGTGGTACTACTTTTATCTCACCACCTCCTAAAGTCATTAAACAAGGGGAGGAGATCTAGGGTGCCACTTTGGTGGGCTACTTTTTTTGATAAACCTCTACATTTCCATACCATCGATTCCAATGCTCAAAAAATTTGGGCACGGTTTGGAATCTGTCATGTGGCTGGTAATGCCTCAGGCTTCTTTTTCTTCCATTTTCCTTCTACAGTTATGATGGAAAAGTGTTTGAGGACTAGTCTATGGACCTTTGCCAGAAAATCCATGTTCATCAAGCGATGGTTTCTTGGGATATCTTTGTGTAAGGAGGAACATAAGACCTTTCCCATATGGATTAATTTGCTTAATGTGCCGGTAGAATTCTAGACGCATCTTGGTCTAAGTTGGATCACTAGTGTGATTGGAAAACCTATTCAATTGAATGCTAACACAGCCAGAATGGACTGTGTACGATATGCTCGGGTATGTGTTGAAGTAGGTGTTGGTGTGGTTCTTCCTTCTAGGGCCAAGTTAAATATTAGAGCGCTATCTTTTTTTGGCACGGCTCATGTGGAGGTTGAAGTGGATTACAAATGGAAGCCTGCTCGAGGTAACAATCCCTTTCAATCTGATCAATCTGCTCCCCCTTACACATCTAAGAGGAAATTCTGGCCTTCTGGTAAAATTGTACCAACTGGGCAGTCCTCTGCTACGTTATCCAGTATTCAGACAACACAGGATAATGCTCCCCCACTCACAAGGTCGGTGGCTGTCCCTAATCTCAATCCTTCACTACCAAACTCTAATACCGTTGAAGTTCTTATGTAACGGCCCAGATTCTAGAACATAGAAAATTTCAGTCTTTATGATCCAGTCAATGCTAGTTGACCAAAAAAAGGTAATAAGAAAAGTAAATCGGCCTTAAGATAAAATCAAGTTTGACCCTTGTATGGTGAAAAGAGGTCCGGATTTCCTCTATGAAAATCGAGTCTGGCTTTTACTTGATGAAAATCAAGTCCGACCTTGTGAGAAGAAAATCGGCTCCTTGATGATAAAATCCAAATCAGCTTAAAAGTGAATTTCCAAACCGGCCGTAAGGTATGAGGTTGAAATCGGCCTTAAAGAGTGCATTGTGTGTGAAGTGAGGCAGAAGTAACTTTGTATGTTGAGGCCGGAGTAGATTATGGGTTCAAGAAGAAGAAGAAAGGCCGAAGTTGATGTTGATGAATGAGCCGGAGTAATGATGTTGGTGAAGCCAAAGTGTGAATGCTGGATTAATATTGAAGGAAAATGTTAAAGGTAAGTAAAATTCGGTCAACACCAGTTGACCGGAATGTGTACGAAGGAGTAATCTAGTCAACGTAAAATGTTGACCGGAAAACGTGAATGGAAGGAAGGAAGGGAAAGAGGAGAGCAATCCGGTCAACGCCCGATAGTTAACTGGAATGTGTTTAAGTGAGAGGATTAAATCCGGTCAAGGAAAATTAATGACGAAACACTTGGAGAATGCACAACATAAATAATCTAGCTAATCACAAAATATTTTGAAAATGTAAAATCATAAATGACACTCTTTGAGAAATGTAGAGCCATAAATGACGGCCACCAAACCTAAGGGCTATAAATGAGGACTAGAGAAGCATCAGAAAATGACACTCAGTATAAGTTTTTAGTAAATAAAGAGCAAAATTTCAAGGCAAAGTAAAAAGGAATCTAGGCAAGAGTACTCACCTTATTTTAAAGTCATGATTACGCATGTTTGCGTTATTCTTATAAAAATTATGTTTTAGTATGTATGAAGTTGTTCTGTCCTTTTATCTGATATTTTTATGAACTGATGTTTTAATATGTAAGAAGTTTGTTTTATGTATGAAATGTGTTCTGTTCATTTGATTTAGGAAAGAATTATTCTAAGTTGCATGTTTAAAAAGAAATCCTGATGTTCTACTTAATTGTCAAATTATATAAACTTTGGTAATTGCATAGAAATCCGATTTTCAGGACTCTGATTTTTCTGTAAAAAGAACTTCGGACTTTGATGCTTCGATTTTGCTGTATTAAAAATTGAAATCGGCACTGCTGCACTTGGAATTGAAATTGAAATCGGCTTTTGATTGAAGTCGGCCATTGGCACTTAAAAATTGAAATTGGCTTTTGGCACTTAGAAATCGAAATCAGCTTTTGGTACTTAGAAATCGAAATCGGTCATGTGTACTTGAATTCGAAACCGGCCGAGAACACTTGATTTTGAAACCGGCCCTAAGTCGCATACGAAACCGGCCGTGCGCACCTGAATTCGAAATCGTCCGAGAGTGTGGAATTTGAACTCTGGTTGAAGAGCTCCGGATTGTGAATAGAAAAGCACTTCGGACTCTTAACCAAAAAGCACTCCGGATTTTGAAAAAAAAAAGTACTCCGTCCCTTTAAAAAGAAAAGTACTCCATCCCTTTAAAAAGAAAAGTACTCCGTCCCTTTGAAAAGAAAAGTACTCTGGATTTTGAACAGAAAAAGCACTCCGGATTTTGAAAAGAAAAATACTCCGAAAAAGCACTCCGAATTTTGAAAAAGAAAAGTACTTCAGATTTTGAAAAGAAAAGCACTCCATTTTTTTTATAGCTTCAGATTTTAAATGAAAAAGTACTCCGGACTTTTGATGAAAAGAACTCCAGTTTTAGAACTCCGGATTTTGAAGAACTCCGTCCTTTTTGAAGAACTCCGTCCTTTTTGAAGAACTCCGCCCTTTTAGGAGAACTCCTGGTCTATGGAAAAGACTTCCTGCTTTGATGAATAAGACTTATAACTTTTGATTAAAGAATCTTTGACTTTAAAATGATTAAAGGAAAGATCTTACGAACTTCAACTGATGAAGTTAAGAACAAGGCTACAAGAACAAGAAAAATGTATGTAATCCGGACAGCAAGTGGAACTCTATGACTTCCGACCTTTGAACTATGATCGATGGCCATTGAAAGATATGAACTACGAATTGAGTTTCCATTTAACTTGCTGTTAAAGATGGATGAAGAATCTTAGAGTGACACTCGAGGATTGCCTCCTAGGCCACTGGAGGGAACCTTTTGGTGGCATAAGACTTTTGGACTACGGCCCCGTATGCCGGGTTAAAGGCATTACCTCCTGCCCCGGGGAGCATAATGAGGGGATACGACTTTAGGTTGTGGGATTACACACAACCCGTCCTCGATATTGTCCTCTCTCGTCCGGTCCCTAAAGATGATAAGAATTTTCAATGGTTTTTATGAGTTTTCCGAAGACAAGATAAGAAGAAAAGAATAAGGAAATTCTGAACTAAAGAAGAAACGACTTGTTAATTTTCGTTTGCTAGGTTATGAAACTCTGTTTTGATCTGCTTATATATATATATATGCTTATGTTTTCTGCATGTGAGTATTCTACTGGGCTTTGTAGCTCACTCTTGCTATTTTCAGATGAAGAAAGGCTTATGGAGGATGAACTTGAGTAAGACCTTATGATGTAGCTTGATGACATAACTGGCCGGAGCTGATCTAGGAAGAGCTTTATTTATCTTTTTCCTTTTGATGTTTTGAGAAAACTTGTAAAATTATTTCGCTGTTATGAACCTATTAATGTTAGCATGTTTCCGTGATTTTTTTTGGATACTGGGATTGATATGTCTAGAAAGCATCTCTTATAGTTCGGCAACATGAAATCCTGTGTGTGAAAGAAAAGAAAAATTTTCATGTCTACTTTATTATTATTTTTTTAAGACAAGGATTCAGACTTGATGGCGGCTTTATGCGGTGGAATAAAGTCGGGCTGTCACAGTTGGTATTAGAGAATGAACTGAGATGCTTTAGGTCAATTTGAATCAACACGGAAACTTAGGGCAGGATTAGTTACAGAAAAGGGTGGGGGTTGGTTTTACTTATGCTTTGGATGGAGTAAATTGTGATAGCTACCCTTAGCTAGTTGACTGACGAAAATGTTCTTTCAGAAATCAACTAAGTCATGTCTAATAGAGGAAGGCAAACTGGACGGACTAACAACACTCCAGATAGGGAGGCAAGATACTTGAACCTGCTAGACCGGATGGCTGAAGTCATAGAAGCTTTGGCTCCACCAACTCCACCAACTCCAGTGACCACCCCAATTCCAGCTCATCAAGAGAGGTCAGTCTATGATCGTTTTACCAACGAGCGTGTTCCTGAATTCTCAGGGGAACCCGACCCGTTGAAGGCAGACACTTGGATCCAATGATTGAAGATGGTGTTTACGGTAATTAAGTGTCCTGCTGAAGACATGGTTCTCTATGCCACCCATAAGCTGATGGGTGAGGCCCACCACTGGTGGAAAATATAGAAGAGAGTTTTCAATGTACCAAACCGGGATATTAGTTGGGAAATGTTTGAAGCAGCGTTTCTTGAGAAATATTTCCCTGCTAATCTTCGTGGACAGAAGGAGGATGAATTCCTTTGCCTAAGGCAGGGTACTCACTCTATGGCGGAGTACGATGCAAAGTTTACAGAGTTATCTCGTTATACTCCTTATATGGTAGAAGACCAGGAGAGGAAGGCTAGGAGGTTCTTTCAGGGACTAAGGGATGATATTAGGAGGCATCTCTCAACTCTGACGTTGGCCACGTACGGAGAGGAGCTCGAGAAGGCTGTTATCTATGAGAAGGAGCTGGAGAGAGGAGCATTGCTCAGGCAAAGAACGTTTAGTCAAACTTCAAGGGCCAGTGCTAGTGGAGGCCCTTCTAAGAAAGCAAGATCATCGAGGTACAGTGGGGAGCAGAACCGATCTGTACATATTTCTTGAACTCTGGCTAATAATGCATGTGATCATTGCGGGAGATCAAATGAAGGGAAGCCTTACTATAAGAAGTTGGGGGTTTGTTATAACTGTGGCAAGGCTGGACACATGATCAGAGATTGCCCACTCGCCAAACAAGCTCCAGGATTTAAGTCTCCTATTCCAGCTAAGGTATTTGCTGTTTCTGCAAAGGAGGCCGAAACGTCTACGAAGGTTGTAGAAGGTACACTTTCTATCTGTGGCACTTCTAGTCATGTGCTCTTTGACTCTGGATCTAGTCACTTATTTGTCTCCCATGAATTTTTGAAATATCTTATGACCCTCCCTCAAGTTCTTGGCTACCCATTGATGGTCGCCTTACCCACGGGGTAGTCTTTAATTTTAAATGTAGTGTATTCGGAGTGTTCGATAGAATCAAATGGATGTGTGATGCCTATTAATCTAGTTTTGCTAGAAATGAGGGACTTTGATGCAGTCTTGGGAATGGATTGGTTAGCCAGATATCATGCCAAGATTGATTGTTTCTAAAAAAGAGTAGAATTCACCATTCCTGGAAACAAGCCCTTCTATATTCAAGGAGTCCGGCATAAAGAAGCATCTTGCTTTATTTCGGCCCTTCATGCCAGGCACTTGATTGGTGATGGGTGTCAAGCTTATCTAGCCTTCGCTAGTGTGACTATTGAAGGTCAAGAATCTCTGGCCAAAGAGAATCCTGTGGTGCGGGAATTCGAAGACATATTCCCTGATGAATTACCTGGATTGCCACCCCAGCGAGAGTTAGAATTTAAAGTAGAATTGATGCCAGGATCAGCACCAATATCCAAAGCACCATATCAGATGGCACCGGCTGAACTCAAAGAATTGAAACAGCAACTGCAGGAATTGTTAGATAAAGGTTTCATTCGGCCAAGTGTGTTACCATGGGGAGCACCAGTTCTCTTTGTCAGAAAGAAGGACCGGACCATGAGATTATGCGTGGATTATCGTCAACTGAACAAAATTACCACCAAGAATAAATATCCTCTGCCAAGAATTGATGACCTTCTTGACCAATTACAAGGAGCTTGCGTATTTTCAAAAATCGACCTTAGATCCAGATATCATCAGCTTCGGATCAGAAAGGAGGATATAGCAAAGACGGCATTCCGGACTAGATATGGGCATTATGAATTTGTAGTGATGCCTTTTGGGTTGAATAATGCTCCGGCCGTCTTTATGGACTTGATGAATCGAATTTTTCAACCATACCTGGACAAGTTTGTGATCGCCTTTTGTGTATTCGAAAAGCTATGAGGAACATGAGGAGCATTTACGGACTACACTCCAGATCCTTAGGGAGCATCAGCTGTTCACCAAATTGAAAAAAGTATGAATTTTGGTTAGAAAAAGTCGGACTCCTTGGTCACGTCATCTCTAAAGAAGGGATTTCCATCGACCCTAAGATAGTGAAAGCAGTGGTAAAGTGGAACCGACCAACCTCTATGACCGAAGTGCGAAGCTTCTTAGGCTTGGCTGGATACTATAGACTGTTTTTGGAAAACTTCTCCCAAATCGCTTTGCCACTCACGCAGTTAACAAAGAAGGATGACAAGTTTGAGTGGACCAAGGATTGTGAAGAGAGTTTCCAGACACTTAAAGACCGATTAACTTCTGCTCCAGTCCTGACCATTCCAAATGGATCAGGAGGACTAATTGTTTATTGTGATGCCTCAAAGATTAGGTTAGGCTGTGTTTTAATGCAACACGGAAGGGTAATTGCCTATGGGTCGCGACAGTTGAAGGATTATGAAAGGAATTATCCAACTCACGATTTGGAATTAGCCGCAGTAGTGTTTGCATTGAAAATCTGGAGGCATTACCTATATGGTGAGGGATTCTTGGTCTACTCCGATCATAAGAGTCTAAAGTATTTATTCTTCCAGAAGGAACTGAACATGAGGCAGAGAAGGTGGATTGAATTCCTAAAGGACTATGATTGTAAAATCCGGTACGAACCAGGAAAGGCCAATGTAGTTGCCGATGCACTAAGTAGACAACCTGGTATTCTGGCTAGAATGCAAGTCAAGCAAATGGAAATACTGGACTGTCTCATGTACTATGATATCCAGCGTTATGTGCAAGGAAAGTGGATGATCTTGGCGTACCTTTAAGTTCAACCAAAGTTGATAAATGAGGTAAAGGGATGTCAGGTGAATGATTCTTTCCTTGTAAAGATCATGAGTGAGCTGGACAAAGAATCCTGAAGTGATTTTCATGTTATGCCGGATGGAGCATTAAGATTTAGGAATCGGTTATGTGTGCCGGACAACAAAGAATTAAAGGAGAAAATTCTTAAGGAAGCCCATCGATCCCGTTATACGATTCACCCAGGCGCCAATAAAATGTATCAGGATTGAAGAAAACATTTTGGTGGAGGAATATGAAGAGGGATATTGCAACTTATGTGGAAAAGTGCCTTGTATGCCAACAAGTAAAGGCCGAAAGAAAGCAGTCGTCTGGGTTATTGCAACCAGTGCCATTTCTAGGCTGGAAATGGGAAGACATTGCCATGGATTTTGTGACCGGTCTGCCAAGGACACCAAGGAAGCATGATGCTATTTGGGTGATTGTTGACTGGCTAACAAAGTTAGCCCATTTCCTGGCAATCCGGACGACTTACTCCCGTGATAAACTGGCTCAGCTGTACGTAAACGAGGTTGTCAGACTTCATGGTGTGCCTGTTTCTATTGTATCAGATAGAGACCCTCGCTTTGTTTCAAAGTTCTGGAAAAGTCTACATAAAGAATTAGGGACAGAATTAAAATTCAGTACCGCTTTTCATCCCCAAACTGATGGCCAGTCAGAACGGACTATCCAGATCCTTGAGGATATGTTAAGGGCCTCGGTCTTAGAGATGAAAGGGGCTTAGGATAATTCATTAGCTCTAGCAGAGGTTGCTTATAATAACAGTTACCGGGCCAGCATTGGCATGGCTCCTTTTGAGGCCTTGTATGGAAGAAAATATAGGTCGCCGATTCACTGGGAGGAGCACGGAGATAAAAGGATTTTGGGTCCAGACATTATTAAAGAGACGGCAGAAAAGATAAAGTTATTACATGAGAATCTCAGGGTAGCCCGGAGCAGACAAAAGAGTTATACATACCGGAGAAGATCTGTATTAGAATTTGAAAAAGGCGATATTGTATTCCTAAAGGTATCACCATCTAAGGGGAAATACAGATTCGGGGTAAAAGGGAAGCTGAAGCCACGATTTATTGGCCCTTTTGAAATTCTAGAACGGATTGGAGAAGTAGCTTACACACTTGCACTACCTCCAAACTTGGCAGAAGTACATGACGTGTTTCATGTATCAATACTTCGGAGGTATGTCCATGATCCTACTCATGTAATTAAGTTTGAACCTTTGACAATTGACAAGGACCTGTCCTATGTTGAGGATCCAGTAAAAATCTTGGATCGAAAGGAACAGAGATTACGCACCAAATCAATCGCTCTAATAAAGGTGCTCTGAAAGAATCACACACCCGAAAAGACAACTTGGGAACGAGAGGAAGAGATTTGGAACAAATACCCATAAAGTCGGGCTATCACATCTTCAGTGTTGTGATGCCATTGTTCCTACTGTCGATCAGATTTCCCAATCTCGACATGATTTGGGAACTTGTTGTGCTATGGATACATCAAACGTTTTTGAAGTGCTTCAGAGCTATCAGGAAGATGCCCCATATCAAGGGGCTTCATTGGATGGAGATCTAGTGGGATTAGAGCCTGACTTGGAGATACATCTGAGGATGAACAGTAGGACTGACGAGCTACAACTTGATCCATCTTGTGACCATTTACCTTGTTGCTGCTAGCTTGATCTTGGTTTTGCTTGATGTTACCGTAGGGCATAAGGCACCTACTCTGGTAGTGGCTGATCAAGCAGGTTTTCAAGGTACAATAATTGCATATATTGAGTCATTATCTCTGGAAGGGAGGCAGGCAGTGTATGGTCTCCTGGAATACTATTTGCTAGATGAGACTGATGAGGTGCCAATTTCTACTGATAGTGAAGTGAGGACTGATTCTAGATCTCTTGCTTAGGAAATGGCGGATCAGGAAGGGTTTCAAGGTTCATTATCAGATGCAATCAAGACGTTGCTGGATACTAAGAATACTCAACCATACATTGCTTCTTTATCCCCTACAGGGTGGCAAGCAGTGTATGGTCTTCTAGATATGTGACGGAATGGTTTTTATTTTACCTCAAAAACTTCTGTCATTACAAAAAACAAATGCCTAAATCCAATTATCAACTTAAAGTTCTAGGGGAAAATGGACAGAGTCTCCCCTAAAACTTGGCCAAATGGAAATACAAATCCTATTTATAATCTGTAAACATACAGAATATCATCATCACATCCATCAACGGGTACTCTAAGTACAGACACAGGATCACAGATGTTGTATAATTCCCTACGACTTACATTTCACATTTTCTATCCACTACATTAAAAGTTCAGAATAGAGATGTCATCTAGAACCTGTACAGAATCTAAGAAACATATAGCGAAAGCTAAACTATATACCTGCGGAAGCATAATTTTCTATTTTATCACATGCATCATGTACATTTCATATACAGAATCTATATACATAAAATCCATATACAAAATCTAATGTTTACATTCAAACTATTTCCTTCCAAGGTCTCCAAAAGTCTTTAGGCTAAGCTTTTAATCACTCCTTCTCATCTAGTACTAACTCTACAATCTTATCTTAAGAGAAAAAAAGTAAAATAGTGAGCTGAAGCCCAACAAGGTACATACATACATGTGGAACAGAATGTAGTAAAATGGATACAATTGCATATCAAAATATAATTGCTATAAAACAGTGATTTATAGAAACTATAGCATAACATAAATGCAGAAGATTATAAAACTGTTAGGGAATAGAAATATATATATAT